>NMXI01000105.1:0-59673 GCA_002851675.1 Verticillium nubilum
TAGAACAGCAGTTGGAACAGGCACGACCTAGGAAGAAGAAGAGGGTCCGGATTAGCCCAAATTCGAAGTTTGCCGACATTGAAGCTATCCACAGGGCCCAAATCGAGGCAGGCGATAAAGAGGATAGTCTAGGTGAAATCAGCGGCCCTGAATTACCTAGTGACTCGGAGGACTGTATTATCGTTGCATCGGAACGGGTCGAAAATTCGGGTTGAATTGAGGGTATAATATTGAGGGGTCTGATTTTGGGGTGGCCCACATGGGGGGGTGGCCCGTAAGTGGGTGAGCAACGTTATGTATTACACCTGACTGCGAAGGTTACCTTGATGTACATGCTGCCATGCCGCTTACACGTCATTTGCCGCTTCAGACATTGACACAACACATGTGTTTCTACGAAGGTTCTCGGAGTTACTCAGCGGTCCCCTACGAGGCCAGCTGTGACTCCAACGCCCTCTGGATCAGGCTTTCCATCTCCTGAACAGTACCCTCCTTCGTCGTCTGGCCTGTCATCACATATAGCACGTTTCCTAGGACACGAGTGTGAACATCCCACGCTCCCTTGCCATCCCGAAGGCATGCCTGAAGCCTAGCAGCAGCCTTACTTGTATATCCAACCCCGTCATCACTTCGCATGCTGATCGTGAGAACACTTCCCAGAGCCCAGGCGCCCGCGACTTTGTCGGTTTGCCTCGAAAGACTGTCGACGAAATCGTCGGACCACATGGACCAAGTGATACGCGGAGAGCCAACACTCCGCGTCTCCTGACTGGGATCGTTCTTGGCCCAGCCCCACGCGCCATTCTCATCCATGCGCTGCATCTGATCCAACGACTCCACCGCAACCTGACAGCCGACGGCGTGGGCTGTGTAGCTGTGTCCGTGCAGCAGAGCATCGCTCTTGTCGTCGCTTGCAAAGGCGTTGAAGACGGACTCGGATGCTAAGGTCGTGGAAAGGGGCAACAGGCCGCCGGTGAGAAGCTTAGCATGAACGGAAATGTCGGCAGGGGTCTCGAGGAGGGAAGATGAGCTGAATCGCCCCAGCCGGTAAAGACCGGTGAAGACTTCGTCGAAGATGACGGGGAGACCCTGCCATTCGTGTTGATCGGTGGTTGTTGTGGCAGCTTTTCCGAAAAGATCAGGAGAAGATCGCACGACGTCGACGAGAGCCTTTTGATAGAGAGGATCCCTGAAGGCCAAGTTAGCAAATCAAACTTTTGCGAGCAGGTGGTCTTGACTTACACCAGGATCATGCCGCCAGCACCAAGAACGACTGGCTCCAGCATCAAGGCGCCAATTTTGCGTCCACTTTCCTTGTGAAGACGTTCAAGAACAGTACGGAAATAGGTCTTGTAAGACTCATACGCCTTCGTCTGGGCCCTGCTGCCAAGATCGAACACGTCACTGAGAGAGTCGAACTTCGCTCCAGCACCAAGATCCTTCTGCAGCGCCTCCGGCGTGTCAACAACCCACTTGCCGTCACGGCACCAAATACTCGGATAGTCGAACCAGAAGCCCTTGCCCTGATACCATTCCACCTTTTCGTTGAAGACGCTTGGCTCGGAGCAATCCATGGTACCGATTGTGTCTCCATGATAACTGCCCTTCAGGCCGAGAATTTCCATCTTCTCGCTGGTGTCCCAGCCGTACCGTAGCCTTGCAGCGCGGAGGGCCATCTTGACGGCAACCTCGCAGCCTGTGCTTCCGTTGTCGGTGTAGAACACCCGTGTCAAACGCGGGTTGCCCATGCCTTGCAGCAGCTTCTCGGCAAGAGCGAGGGCAGGCTCGTGGATAGCCTCGGCAAACATGACATGTCCATAGCGACCGGCGGCATAGGCAGCTGCGAGCGTCAATCGAGGGTTGCCATGACCGAGACCCTGCGTCCACCAGGAGGCGGAGCCATCGAACGCCGGTTGTAGCAGGCCGCTCTCGTTCGCGGCAGATGGAGAGGTAGTAGGGGTCAGAACCTGGAAGAAATCGCCATTGGCTGAGTCGATGACAGAGATGCGTTCGGGTGTAAGGAGCTTCTGCTGTGTAAAGGGGTACCAAATATTGTCGCTGGCGCTCTGAGGCATGCTTTCGAGACGAGCGATGCGGCTCTTACCCCGGATGTCCAAACCATCGAGGACACTGCGAACAATTTCGCCAGAGCTTTCTTGCTCGTAGTAGGCCGATAGAGCGTCATGGTCACTCCGAGAGTCGGTATGGCGTTCTGGGGGCGCGGTGACCGTTTCGACGGGGATGCCTGCGTGCTCTTGGAAGTAGTCCCTCAGGTACAGATGATTTTCATAGGTCGCATTCTGGAAAAGCAATACCGCCTCAACATCCAAGCCTCGTAATTTCAGAGACTCGTAAGCCGCAATGGTCTGTGAGATGCCGCCAAGCTTGGAGTCACCCACAAGAACGGTGGGTAGTCGTAAAGGCGCATATAGATCGACTTGCGGAGTTCCAGTCGGCCCTGGGGAATGCACACCTCCAGCCGTTTCGAGGAATAGCCATCCCGAACCGAGTGCGGCGCGTTTGAGGGCATACTCATAAATTGATCGTCGGAGGGAGTCATCTGAAGGGATATCCTACTGAAGTCAGACCACGCTCAGAGAAGATCGGGCGGAAGTGGTACCCGGCCTGATAACCTGGCTGCAGTGTGCGGACTGCAAGGTATGTCGTACTGCAAGAGCGTCTCTGCGGCGACTGAGGGAGCAAAGCGCTCGATATGTCTGCAAGCATCAGGCTAGGTGACCCGGCACGTGTGACTGGCCTCGCTGGACCTTGCCTGGAGCAGAGCACTTCTACTTCTGTACACGAGTTAGGCAAGATCGATTGGAGGAATGTTTGTCACCTACACGAACTGTCTGCCTCGTTGGCTGGTCCTGTGGACACGGGCTTTAGGTAAGCCGTGCGTTCACGGTTGTAGAACTTGGTTGTGGCATTGCAGAGAATCGTCGTGAAGATGGTCTTGCCAACGTCGGTATTGGCGCCATACACCTGATGCACGCGAAGATGCCTCCACAACAGGCCAGAAAGCGGTGCCATATCTTTACAACGATGTCAAAAAAGGAGGCGTCGATTGAGAGAGGAGACGTGTCGTGATATTGGTAGCTCCTTGATATGTTGGGGCGTGGAGTCTTTAAATGTGCTCGTTGAGCGTGAGCGCGGCAGTGCAAGCGGCTTAGGGAAGGTGCCGTGCAGGGGGGGCTCGAACCTTCTGTAGCCGCTAATGCGACAGGCGGCAAGCCACTCCTTACCTCAGCAATTCCCTCAACATGTGCTACTCCAGCTCTAGAACCTCGCGGTTATTATATGTGCGCCTCGACCCCGAAGCCTCATATGTTGCATTTCTTCGTTGAGTCATAGTCCTTTGGCTTGCTGGACCATCGTCGACATGTCCTCATCCTCGAGCCTGGAGAAAGTTATTGAGAAGCGACTTGAAGACAGGAAGTCGAGATCACAACTCCGCCGGCTGACCAATTTCCCCTCTACAAGCGTCGACTTCTCCTCCAACTCATACCTTTCTCTATCTGTCTTGCCGGAAGTTCAAAAGGCATACATATCACATCTCGAACAACTACTCGCGTCGAATCCCCGACACTCGATCTTAGGCTCCAGCGGCTCTCGGCTTCTCGACGGCAATTCACCCTATGCTGAAGCTCTCGAACGGGATGTTGCCGCATTCCACAATGCTCCCGCTGGTCTGCTCTTCAACTCTGGCTTCGATGCCAACGTCGGCCTGTTCAGCTGCGTTCCTCAGCCCGGCGACATCATACTCTATGATGAGCTCATTCACGCCAGCGCCCACGACGGCATGAGGATGAGCCGGGCCGCTCAACGATTGCCCTTCAAACACAACGCCGTCGCACCAACTCAGTCCGGCGCTCTGGACCCTCCCCCATCAGAGAGAAAGACCTTGAGTGAGCTCCTTACAACATTGACCCGAGGTGAAAGTGGAAAAAAGATCAGAGAGGGAACGACAAACGTCTTCGTGGCCGTCGAGGCAGTCTACAGCATGGACGGCGACGTCGCACCGCTAAAAGCCATGGTCGCCTGCATCAAGCACCACCTCCCCCGCGGCAATGGTCGGCTCATCGTCGACGAAGCGCACTCCACGGGCCTCTTCGGCGCACAGGGCCGCGGTCTCGTCTGCGAGCTCGGTCTAGAGCCCGACGTCTTCGCGCGCCTGCACACGTTCGGCAAGGCAATGGGCGCTTCAGGGGGTAAGTTTCCCCCTCTAAAAAAACAAATCGAGTGCCGAACGCGGACCCTGACGCTAACGACGTTGCCTGCAGCTATCGTTCTCTGCGCGCCGGTTGTTAGGGAGTACCTTATTAATTATGCGCGCACTTTGATTTACACGACCGCCATGTCGCCGGCGAGTCTGGCGGGGATCAAGGTCACGTATGATTTCTTGGCTACGGAGAAGGCGGAGGCTTTGAGGAGTCACTTGCGGGAGTTGATCGGCTACACGCACGGCCTGTTCGTGTCGATTTGCGCTCAACACTCGGCCCCACAACAGCTGGTGCGCATAGATGCGGGATTACCGTCGTCACCCATCATCCCGCTGTTGACTTCGCACCCGCGCAGCTTGGCTCTGTATTGCCAGGAACGAGGTTTCGTCATCCGCCCGATCGTGGCACCAACAGTGCCGAAAGGTCGTGAGAGGGTTAGGGTCTGCCTTCACGCAGCCAACACGAAAGAGGAGGTGGAAGGCCTGGCTCGCATTGTCGAGGAGTGGGTGCTCAAGACGCAAGAAGAGGGCATCCAGGAGGCTTCGTTGCCAGTTGAGAAACCTCGTCTATAGCTGAGCTTGTAGCTGGGAATCCATAAACGATCAAATTTGAAGTCGTAGGGGGCTTACATGACGAGCAGTCGCTGAGCAACATTCGTGAGAATACAAAACCACACAGGAGTCATGCCCCTTACCTTGGAAGGTGTCTCTTTGCAGTATATTAGCAAGTCAATCACATGAGGATTCCTCGTTCAAAGATTGATAGGTTACTGAATCTCGTCTGGTGCGCCCGGACGAGTGCGCTACCTGCTGCCAATGCATTGAAAACCTCTGGTAGCAATCGAGGCTGCCAATTGATGTCAGAACGACTCATACAAGGACTGTGGATTGTAGCATTTCATTTGAATTTGCAAGACACCACAAATTCATGAGGGACGATTGATTTCCGAAATCAGGGTTGACTGCCATGCTCGACGCGATCAGCCGCAGCACACCAGGGGTCTCTGCGAGCTATCTGCAATGTAAACACCCAAAGCGATCTAAGCAAGCCGTGCTCTATCTTGAAGCTACAGGCAACTGCGGAAAAGTCATGTTGAGGTTCTCCTGGAGGTGTTGTGGTGGATGCGGCGGGTCCCGAGATGGCATGCGCGCAGTGCGTCTCCGACTTGGGTACGGAACCAAAAAAAGCACTACCAACATGCACGATGTCTTATTTTGGAATACAAGGACACCTACTCGGTCTGGTGATGGGCTCGTGCTGTCCTTGCGATGCGATTCATCCCGTAAGGAGGCAGGCGCGACGTGGCAAGGTGAGTCACTCGGTCGGCTGAAAAGAGGCTGCGCTGAAGTTGTTGTGGAAGTCCGCCCGTATTTCAAAAAGGAGTCGATTCACATGAGACGACTTTGAGTCATGTCGTCAATTGCGTGAGTTCTATTTCACTGCTGTCGACTCAAATATACTCACTTTGGCCATTAAATGCTCCTCGAACGCCGCCACTGTGCCTGAACATCTCGAATAAACGCTGTCAAGACAACAAACAGTCATCAACATCAACGCGGCAATGCCTCGCCCTCAACTATTCACTGCGACTGAATTGAACAGGCTTCAAGATCGCTCGGACGAAAATGATAAGCTCGCTTCATGCTGGGACTGCGAGCACGTCGGCATCCTGTTTTTCGACTACTACGTCCCTCCACACAGTTACACAGGTTACCCGACGCTGAGAATCTCACTCGTGGGCAAGAGCCTCACGCCCCAACACTTCACCGGACGAACTTGCGAAGTAAGATGTCAATTCACCATCATCGGCAATGTCGTCGATTCGCCTCCGCGGCACTACCGCTGGGACAGGAGCCTCACATATGAGCAGCCGGTGGCCATGATGAAGGCCAAGGTCGAAGAGATCCTTGCCGATCTGAGCATAGAACACGCAACCCTTTGTATCTGTTCCACACGGCCGAAGGAGTTGGCTGTCGGGCTGCGGAACATCGGCGTTACGATCCCTAAGCGGTTCGTGGTCGTCGATCTGGTCAAAGTGCTGGAGTTCCAGACCGTGCCAGACGTGATCGACGGAGTCTTGGCCGGGGAGGGTGGGTTCGCGGCGCGGGCTAACGACGGGGAAATCTGGACTGGACCGGGGCATGGCGCTGGTTCCTTGTTAGCCTCGGTGCTGCTGGCCATCGTCGGGCCGTTAGCGAAGAATTACACCGGCGACTGGAAGAGGATTGAGAGGGAAGCGGTGGCGACGAGTCGACTATGGGAGGCGACAGGAAACAATGTGGTTGAAGAGATGAAGAAGATGAAGAGGAAGCCGCCCAGGTAAGGTCAGGAGGACAAGGTAGACCAATCGTGGCAGCATCCAGTTGAAATTCCGCAGAACATCTCCAATCGTCGATTCCCTCTATATCAGGCATTGGGCCGGGACTGACCCCGAATGCAACGTCCGTCAATCGGCCACAGTTGTGGGCCGACCCAGCATCTTTTGACCCGAGTCAGCCAAGGGCAACCCGGTTCATCGTGGAACCATTCGGCCTCTCGTTCCGGATGCCGACACACAACCAGGGCCAACTGCCACTTGCGTCTGGGGTTTCTTGGTTCGTGCTGTCGTTATCTGACGACTCTGCCACATATGTCGTGATAGGACGGCACGGCTCGCACGTGGGATGATGACTCGAGCTCTATCGAGGGGGAACAAGACCAACCTTGTACCTTTGTACCCCCACTCCCCGGTCAGAGCAGCAGGAGCGCCCGCCGAGTGGAGATAAGGAAAACGGCCCGGTCATGGGAGGTTGGCCCCTCTTGAATTTAGCAGGACCAATGAAGAGTGTGGGCACCTGTAAGGCGTTTTAGGCGTGGGGTCAGTGGAATAATCGGGGGGCGACGTCGGGGGACCTTGGGGGACATTTTGGGGGAAGGGAAGGAGAAACTGGGGGGAGGAACGTTGGGCCCCGTGGCACTTGCCCAGGCGCTTTGACCTGCGAGGCAGGCACCCCCAAGCGTGGCCGGGACCCCGCGTTCCCACCCCGTGCTTGCGCTTGCCCTCCTTTCGTCTCGCCTGTGACAGGACCGACCAGCGAGCTCGCTCTCTATTCTTTCCTCATCTTTCGGTCCACTGCCGCAACTTTACCTCGCCTATTTCCCGCCTGTTGTCTGTATTCTGACCCCCAACCTCGACTTCCACCTCGACACGCCCCGGATCACGTCTCCCACTTCGGCTTCCCGCAGGACCCCAGTCACTTCGAGCGCCGCAACTACTCTGATCCAACATCGCGACGAAGTTCGAAATGCGTGACTAGGGCGCTGGTCATGGCGACCCACCAACCCCAGTCAGGCGGCGCGCCCTCCACTCACGGCCATCCAGGACCCTCGCCAACAGAGGATGGATCACCAAATCCTGCCGACGATTCAAAGGATTCCGGCGCGACCGCCTACCGACGCGCCAGCCGCAAGGGCGCGTTGAAGAAGTTCAACTGTACCTTTCCCGGCTGCGACAAACTATACTCCCGCGCTGAACATCTCCACCGGCACATGTTAAACCGTGAGGGCCCCAATAGCTGCGCCTTGCGTGCTCCCCGCGCGGCGCCGCACCAATGTTATGGGGACTGGCTAACTCAATCCTTCTTGTAGATGCGCCTAAGGAAATCTTCCGTTGCGAAGAGGCCGGCTGCGACCAGAAGTTCGTCCGCGCCGACCTCCTCGCCCGACATAAAAAGCGCCACTTCACCTCCTCATACATGCCCCGGAACCGCACCTTCAGCTTCAAGTCGTCACACCCCGAGCTTGCCACATCCAGCACACCGGCGTCCAACTCAATAGTCAACACCGGGGCTGTTCCGCGAGCGCAATACGCCACACATGCCACGGGCGGACCTCACGATGCTGCCATCCTACTGACACCGGACTCGGAGCCCGCCCCGCGGCTGGCGCAGTCCTCGACCTGGCCACAGCCGCAGGCGTCCATGCACAGCTTGGACCTGGGCATGGGATCAAAAACGACATACTACGGGAGAGGCGCTGTAACCATGGCCGCGGAATCATCGGCTATGCTACCCTTCGACAACGGTTTCCAGGCGGACGGCCACTTGTCCGAGAACTTTGCCATGTGGCTCTTTGACGCTCAGGCCGGCTGGAACGAACTCAATGCTGTTGCTAATATGCCGTTTCTCGAGGGCGGCTTGGAGTCAACCTTTAACAACAACATCAACTACGATTACGAGTCACTCACAAGCCGCTCACAGCCAGATCCTTCCCCTCCCCGCCAGGAGAATGATGACCTGCTCACCGAGCACCGACGAGAGGAGATTTTGTCTTGGTTTCGACTTTTCCGCAGCAAACAGCCCAAGTATGAGGCCTCGATCACAAGGATTGTTCAAGAAAGCGGGGGTGACGTCCCCGGCCTCAGTCTCGACATGATGCGACATTGCCTACACACATACTGGGCTGATGTGTCCCCTCGAATGCCCATAGTCCATCAGCCGACTTTCTCCTGCAATCGATGCCCGATCTTCCTTGTCATGGTCATGCTCGCACTTGGTGCTGCCTCCTTGAGGGCGCGCGATACGACAAGCACCTACGTCGAGTACGGGGGCTTTGCAGACGTCATCATCTCGAGTGTTCGCTGGGAGATCGTGACCGCCGAGGATGCCAATCCGCCAGTTGCATTGTGGGTGGCGCAGGCACTTCTATTGCTCGAGTATTATGAGACGTGGTACTCTTTCCGCAAGTTCCATGAGCGAGCACATATTTACCACTCAGCCACATTGACCCTCCTTCGCCGAGGTAGCCCTCTCATTGGCAAAGCGGGTAGTGAATCGCCACCAGAAGAGGTGCCGCCATCGAGTGAAAACGACGGCTTGCTGGACTCGCGAACTTGGTGGGTTCGCTGGGCCGAGACACAGTCTATGCATCGCGTCGTGTTCGGTGCCTTCATGATGGACATCACTCACGCCACCATGTTTGGCCACCTTGCAGACATGGCGCCCGACGAAATTCGCCTTCCTCTACCTTGCGACGACAGTCTCTGGGCTGCTCCGAATCCCGACAGCTTCCACAGCGTCGATAGTACATGGCGCATGTACGGCATCAAACAAATATCTTTCCTCGAGGGGCTCAAGTCTGCCCTCCACTGCAATCCGGTCAAGACGCATTCGTTTGGTCGCATGATCATCATGTGCGGTCTCCTTAGCGTTGGCTGGCATCTCTCTCATCGGGACAGCCAGATCAAGTGGCTTGATCGCCCAACACGTACATCCGAGCACGAGACTTGGCGAAGGACGATCCTGAAGTCTTTCGATGTGTGGAAAGAGAGCTACGATGCTGATATCGGCTCGACCGAACCCAACCTTGGGGAGAGTCATGGTAGCGCTAATGGGCCGATCCAGAGCCCATCTGTCCTCTACCATTTCGCCCATGTTGCTCTCCATGTCGATATCGTCACTTGCCAGGTGTTTGCAGGCGCGAAACGGCTTGTCAACCGCAAGATTTCCACTCGCGACTACAGCAACGCCGTTGCGCGCATGAGGGTCTGGTCGAGCAAAGCGAGCACGAGACACGCCGTGCTGCACGCATTCAAGCTGCTTCACCGTGTACTAGTGGGTGGGGCGCGCAGGGGATCAGGATACTCACCGCTTCAGGATGCGTGGCACTCGTGCCGCAGTGAGGCGGATCCGCACCGCCCGTGGTCGCTTTACTACGCTGTGTTGGGTATCTGGTCACTTGTTCGGGCGTTGAATGGCGGACAGGCCCTACCGCCGCACCAAGGACCTTACGTGAACACTGCGACGTATTTAAGTCGCGTCGCGAGTCTGTCTGAGCTCACAGAAGAGACGGCACGGGGGCTTGGCGACGGACTGCCTGATCTGCTACGATTGTTACAGGCAAGCTTTGAAGATGCGCACGCTGAACTGCTACATGAGGCAGCTGAGCGACTGAAGACATGCAGGGAGATGATGGCTGGATTTGCGGCATGATGACATAGATACCAGGTTTCCTTACGACATCATATACTTAGAGCATCTTACAAACTTGTGTTTGGTTTTCGGGGACATGGTTCCTCCTGACTCGCTTGGGAGGACAACTGAGATTTGACGGTAGACGACTGTGGTTTTGACGTTTTACTGTATTGGGCCGGCGGAATAATCTAGAGCAGATATATCCTTCCTTTATAATGCGATCCCTCTCGAAGAACCTCATGAGCTCTTCCCCGCATCCTCCTTCGTTTCCTCAACCTCAACCTCCACACCACCAACACCCGAACTCAGACCGCCCTCACCATTGTCCCCTTCCAGCGCCCTCGAAAGGCTCATAAAGTGGTCCACAACGTCCTGCTTCTCAGCGAACAGCGCGCAATCGAGCGGGATCTCGTCTTTGTCGTTCGCGAGGGCCGGGCTAGCGCCTGCGTCAAGCAGCGCCTTGACGACGGGAAGGTGGCCGCGGAGACACGCCCAGTGAAGCGCCGTGTTGGCAAACTCGTTTGCTTGGTCCAGGGCCGCTTTGCGCTCTTCGGCGGGAAGGGGGGCGAAGTGCTCTAGGATTGCGGAGACGAGGTCTGGACTTGTCAGTATTATCCTTTACGTCACGTGTATCTTCTCTCCTTTTCATGTTCAAATATGACTGGAGGAATGGAATGATACGCACCTAGGTTGCCGTTGCCGGCCGCCATGTGCAGGCACGTTGCCTTGCTTTCGTCGTGCGCTGCCGTGAGGATGGCGGCAGGGGAGGCTGATTCGCGCGTCGAGAGGGTTGTAAGGGCCTCTGATAGGTCGGCCTGTTCGCCGGCGCGGGCGAAGTAAATGAGATCTTCAATCTCTTCTTCTGTGAGGTTGGGCGCCATATTTGCGTTCTGGAGGCGGGTGTCGTGAAGTGATGGCGGGGCAACTGCTCTGGTGGGTGATGGCGATGAGTTTGAGAGTGAGGCTTTGAAAATTTATGTGGTCCGTGCGGAGGGGTGAAGTGGTTTCCGGTGTGCTCGGTGAAGGCGGGGTCGTGGCGGAATTATTGTCTGTTCACCGGGTTTACCGAGGGGGAGCTCAACTTGGAGGCCCTGCGTCTCGTCGTGGTTTGGCGGGGATCGATAAACATTGCAACAACACCTGGGATTTGAAGACTACTCAGAAATCATGAAGAACTAACAGTAGGCCCAACCGCCAGCTGAGACCGTTCTGGTGCCATTACCTCGAAGGACCGCACTGCGACAAGTACCTACCTACCCCTGAACCCCTGAGAACACAAAAGCCAATCATCCCGGCAGCGCGCATGCCGACATCTTCCTCTACGCTAAGCAGCTCCCAACGGCACATGCAAGCTTGCTGTCAAGCCACTCCGTCATATCACCCATGTTGTCTACAGCCTGTATCTCAGCCTTCACGCCGAGAAATAGCATAACCTGAACCTCACGTCGACCCTCCACCTCATCGGCGTCCCCGCTGTGCTCGTCGAACGAAGCAAGAAGCTTCCGTCCGCACCTTCGGTCCCGCGATGAAAGTGGTATATTTGAAGAAGGTTCGGCTGAGGATGACGATTCCCGAGTGATGTCCACCATTCCTGCATAGTCAACTCCATGGCTTCGCTGCCCACTGGTAGTTAGATCCGTGCTCCGGATTCCCAGCCACCGCAATCGGGGCAACTCGACGTGTTCTTCATGACCAAGGCTCAGAGACCCGTGCTTGTAGCACCGCATGATGCGCAACCCGTCAGGGTCAAAGTCGACGAGGCAGTAGATCGGCATTTGCGGCTTCATCGTCTGGAGCGTGTGCAGAAACGACCTGGTAGCGAGGTCTGGGTAGCCTTTGCCCTACGATATGCTATTAGCGGAAGTTCGCAAGCCTTGTAACGATCCAGCTACCGTGACTATGATCCCATGTCCCGCCCTTGATCTTTGCCAGTAATTGCCTGTGGCAAGAGATCGGAAAGTAGCCTCTTTCTCGACAACGAGAACCCATCTGGTCGACGCAAAGTCAATGCTGACTATGTCTTTAACGGACGGAATCAGAATGCCCTATCAAGTCAGTACGGTCGCCTGTCTAAGCGTGGAAGTGCAGCGTACAATTAACCCCGAGGCTGGGTCGACCTGGTCACCATTCCTGAGGTGAATCACAACAGGTCCTGAGATCAGACCCTTGCTGGCGGCAACCTTACTAGAATTAATACCAAGAGTCCTGGGAACAATGGCAGAGAAGACCAACAATGTTGAGGTCGTCTCTGCCGATACCCAAAGTGAAGGCTAGGTCGTCCACCAGCCGGTCCACAATCAGCTGGCTGCCGAAGAGCTCAACATCTTGGTAGAAGATGTTTCTAGTCTCATGTCAGGGCTTTTGAGGCCTCCCACGACAACAAGCATAAGGCATACCGCTTGGTCAGTATTCTGCCGCCAGCCAACGCTGCATGCGAGAGGCCCAGAATCTTCATCATACGGGCTTAGGGATGACACGTCAGTCATCTTCCGCTGTGGATACAAAGGGCGGATGGTCGATACCAAACTTGTTAGCTTCGTGCTGTGTACTACCTGGAAACCGAAGCACAGATAGAGGGCCCACGTCATCCCGGCCATGGGTTGCGCGTCTCCTTCGATAGGGGATGGAGAGCAAGCGGTTGTTGGAGAGGTCTTCCTGCACATTATGAAATATGCCCTCAATCTTGGCAATCACGGTTGCCACACAGTTGAGTTCTGAATCAGCCCTTGGAGCGAATACGACATCTGACAGCTGGTGATGGTTGTTAGCACTGAGGGGCATCAAGCCTCGCCGCTGGCTGGGTAGCATGTGGGCCATAGCACTTTGGTCGACGAGTATTTCCATCGTCTGAGTTACTAGGGTGCCCCGCCGGAGCTCACGAACTGGAGCCTATCGACGTCTGCAAAGTTGAGGCACACTCCAGTGTTTGAATTCGGTCTGCAGGTCAGTTGCAGCAAGGACGTCAGCATCACGGCAGATGAGAATGATCATGCAGGAACTCACAGTGCCAGACTCCCAACTGACATACACCGTACAGGGTAGGTAGCTCCTGCCGCTAGGAAATTAGCGATATGGGGGCCAGGGGCATTGCTTGACTGACCAATCAGTCACGTCCTTGATCCAGCCAAAAGCTCCACTTAACCAACAGGGCCAAAAGTCGGACGAGGTGACGACGTGCAGCGGGCGGTCGAGGAGACACACATGTGACACCAAATTTCCACCAGGCGTACCAGAAGCAAGACCCGCATCCCGCGGAACCCCTCGACGGCAGGCATCGGGCTGGTACAAGAGTCCGAGAGCGCGACCCAACATCTAGCGGCTTTCACTGCGAACTGCCATTCCGTCGATTCGGCATCCAATTTTGACAACCAGCCAGATCAACATGGTCGAATCGCGAAAGAACGGCTCAGCGAACGGCTCTCTCAACAATGGGTCACTGAAGAACGGATCAGCTACCCATCACGAGGAGAAGCCACTGCTTTCACGCAAGCGAGTTGCCGAAGCCATTGCAGAGCAGCCTTGGCCCAAACGACCCAAGATTCTTGAGAAGACTGACGTCTCGAGGTGGAGGTTGAACGATGAAGACGGTCGTCACCGCTGGGTCTATCTCGAGGATGATAAGGCTTTGAAGGACTGGCCCCAGACATATGCCGACAAGTACTACCTAGGCCTACCCCTCGTAAGTTGACCGCCACTGCAGTACGAAGGTTTCATCAATTGACCAGCTCCGACAGGGCCTGCCCGATCTTGCTATGCCCGACAACCCCCTCGATGCTGCCATCAATGGCTTGACCTTCCACGAAAAGCTGCAGCTCGAACCCGGCGAATGGGGTTGCGAATACGGTGGTCCCATGTTCCTCCTTCCAGGCATTGTCATCACCTGGTACGTTACCAAGACGCCCATCTCGACCTTCCATGCGACGGAGATCAAGAACTACCTCTTCGCGCGAGCCGACCCGAAGCTCGGCGGATGGGGACTCCACACGGAGGGGGAGAGCACGGCTTTCGGCTGCACCCTGAGCTACACCGCATTGAGGCTTCTCGGTGTGGACGCTGAGGACCCCATCATGGTGAAGGCGAGGGCCCGGCTTCACGAGCTTGGAGGTGCGACCAGCAGCCCCCACTGGGCAAAGTGGTGGCTCGCTGTGCTGGGTGTTGCGAGCTGGGACCTCGTCAACCCCGTCCCGCCTGAGCTGTGGCTGGTGCCGGACTGGGTTCCCATTGCGCCCTGGAGGTGGTGGATTCACATTCGTCAGGTTTACACGCCCATGTCGTACATCTACTCGAGGCGGTGGAGCTGTGAGGAGACCGATGTGACCCGGGAGTTGAAGAAGGAGCTGTTTGTCCAGCAGCACGCATCGATCAACTGGAAGACCCATCGTAACGACATCGCGGCGACTGACAACTACCACCCCAAGACCTGGGTCCTCAACACCGCCAACTGGTTCCTTGTCAACATCTGGGAGCCGTATCTCAAGACGAACTCGATCAAGGAAAAGGCAGAGGCTTGGGTCAGTGAGCTGGTTGACATGGAGGACGCGAACACGGACTACGCCGGCCTGGCGCCCGTCAGCAATCCCATGAACGAGATTGTGTGCTACATCCGGGATGGACCCGGCTCGTACAGCGTCCGTCGACACACTGAGCGGCTCCACGATGCCCTCTGGATGAACGCCGAGGGTATGTTGTGCAACGGCACAAACGGCGTGCAGTCCTGGGATACAGCCTTCACTATCCAGGCCGTCATGGCGGCGGGACTCGAGAAGGATGAGAGGTGGCGACCAATGCTGAGCAAGGCGCTTGGCTTCCTCGACAGACAGCAGATTCGCGAGAACTGCAAAGACCAGGAGAAGTGCTACCGCCAGTACCGCAAGGGCGGCTGGCCCTTTAGCAACCGGGACCAGGGCTACATCGTCAGCGACTGTGTCTCCGAATGCATCAAATCCGTCATCATGCTGCAAAAGAGCGAGGGATATCCGCAACTGCTTGATGACCAGCGCATCTTCGACGCCATTGACGCCATCCTGCATTTCCAGAACGACACGGGCGGTGTTGGCACCTACGAGAACAGGCGTGGCGGCAAGTACATGGAGTACCTGAACGCGGCCGAAGTGTTTGGAAACATCATGGTGGAGTACGATTACCCAGAGTGCACGACGGCTTGCCTGACAGCTCTTTCGCTGTTCCGGGAGCACTGGCCGGATTACAGGCCCAAGGACATCAAGGTCTTCTGCGATCGCGCCGTCAAGTGGATCAAGTCAAACCAGACGGCCGAGGGCGGCTGGTACGGCAGTTGGGGCATTTGCTTCACTTACGCCGCCATGTTCGCGCTCGAGAGTTTGGCGGGTGTCGGTGATGTGTACGAGACCAGCTCTCACGCCAAGAAGGGCTGCGACTTCCTCATCGGGAAGCAGAGGTTCGACGGCGGCTGGTCAGAGAGTTACAAGGCTTGCGAGACGATGAAGTGGGTTGAACACCCAAACGGCTCTCTTGTTGTGCAGACTGCATGGGCGGCGCTAGCCCTTATGGAAGCCGAATACCCGGACGTTGAGCCTATCAAGAAGGCCATCAGGTTCATCATGAGCCGACAGCAGGCCAACGGCGAGTGGCTGGCTGAGTCCATCGAAGGTGTCTTCAACAAGAGCTGCATGATCACTTACCCGAACTACAAGTTCATCTTCCCCGTCAAAGCGCTGGGTTTGTTCGCCAAGAAGTACCCCGATGTCATGATCGATCTGGAGGCGGAGGACTGAAAGTGTTGGATTAATAGGGTTGGAACGAATTGACGCCATGATGGAAAACATACTTATACAGAAATATTAATATTAATTTTGAGGAAAACACCTAGTAATCGTCAAAGCTGTAATGTGTTCCATCATTCAGAAACACGACCAACTGACGAGTGCCAAGGAAGGCCCAAAGGCGGTGTAGTTGTGACAAACTCCAGGCAACAGGAAAGCTGGGGACCAAGCGGCAGAATGAAGTTGCCCCGCCATAGCTTCCAGAACCGTCTCCAACCTGGCCCTCCTTCCCTCAAACAAACAGACGACAGTGCCAGCTTTAAAGGATAGCCACGAACATCTTTGATCTGTACCATCAATTCACAGCATTGGCTAAGTCCTCATTTCGTCAACCTCACACCAAACAACAACACAGCAGCAGCCATCCTACCGCCACAATGTCTACTACAGCCGGCCAAGCAGGCCTCGCCCTCGTAGACGCAAAAGACTACGCCGCCGCTCTACCCAAGCTCAACGCAGCCCTCGCATCCTCCTCCTCACCCGCCTGGCTTCTCGCCCGCTCAAAGTGCCACATCGCCCAGTCCTCCTACGACCTCGCCCTCCGCGACGCAGAGGCCGCCTACATCTCCGCCGCCTCCCGAGGCTCCCGCCCCCTCATGACCGACGCCCAGTACCGCCGCGCCGTCGCCCTCTTCCGCCTCGGCCGCCCCGCCGACGCCGACGCCTGCGCCCTGTGGTCGATGAAGCTAGCCGAGGGCATCTCTATGCGCGACGCTGCGGGGCTGGTGCCTGCCCCCGGCACGGAATGGCGGCCCAGTCGCGAAGCGCACCTGGCGGAGATTAGGAACGTCACGGCGAAGAGCGGACAGGCTCCCATGGGAGAGAAAAAGTTTGGAGCAATCTGGAACACGGCTGCCGCGCTGCGGGCGCAGGTCCTCGCTGCTCTGGAGAAGGTCCCTGAGGGCGACGACAAGGCCCGTCTCACGGTCGCTCTGGTACCTGTTGAGCGCAAGAAGGAGGACCTCGAGGAGGACCAGCTCGTCAGGGAGGCTGTTGCCGAGAAGAAGGCCACCGAGGCAGCACAAAAGGAGAAGCCGAAGGAGGTGCGCGTAGACTTTTTCCAAAGCAGCGCGAGCATTTCCGTGTCTGTGTTTGTCAAGGGTGTGCCGAAGGACGAGTTCCGTGCCGAATTCACAAATGATCTGGTACGTTCATGCGCCAGCAGCCGCGAGGATCTGCTTGCTAACGAAATTAGGTCCGCCTGAGTCACATCCCCGGCCACGAGCCCTGGTACGAGATCCCCCTTTACGGCCAAATCGACCCCTCCCAGAGCAAGTTCACCGTCACGCCCAATAAGGTCGAGCTCAGCCTCCGCAAGCACGAGCCTGTCAAATGGGGCACCCTCCGCCGTGCTGCCGACGCTCCTGCAGCTGAGCCCGCCAAGATTGCGGCTCCTGCGCCGGCGCCGGCCGCGGCGCCCTCTTCGTCTCATACGGGCGCCAAGAACTGGGACAAGGTTCTCGCTGACGAAGACGACACGGAGAAGGAGAGCGTCAATGACTTTTTCAAGACACTGTATAAAGGAGCCACGGACGAGCAGAAGCGGGCCATGATGAAGTCGTTCACCGAGAGTAATGGTACGTCGCTGAGCACGAACTGGGAGGATGTCAGGGAGGGCAAGGTCGAGACGGTGCCGCCTGAGGGTGTCAATGTCAAGAAGTGGGAGGCTTAGGGTGTATGGAAAGAGGGAGCACCGTTGAAGTGCCAATATCAGACCTAGTATGTGGACTACCTCGTTACGTAGCCGCGTTAAAAGAAGAGCAAGGCAGGGCTTCCAATGAGGACTGTAGCCAGGTCGCTCAAGATAGTCACGAAATCACGAATGAATGTCTAACTTGTCATGACATGATGTGATTGCCAATCGCTGTAGCTTCTATGCGCTAGCTTATGCAAAAATCTAGAGACATCTCATTTCGGTTCATCCACAGAGGACCCTTCAAGCGCTGACACTCGCGCGCACCTCAGCACCAGACTCGTCAACCTCCTGCGTCGCCGGCTGCGCATGCTCGGCCTTAGTCCAAGCCTGCAGGGCCTCACCCCTAGCCTTCAAGAAGGCGGGTAGTTCATATTCGCGCTCCACACGCTTCAACGTGCTCCTCCACTCATCGATATCGACATACGCACCGCGCAGGTGTCGTCCGCCCGACGAGGCATCGAACGCCGTCCGGCCGTGCAGCACGCGGCGGTTGTCAAAAACGACGCAGTCGCCCGCCCTTAGCCGCCTGCGGATCATGTTCGCCTCGTCCTCGAGCATGTTTTGGAAGGTCGACGCAGCAGCGAGCCATTCCCCGTAGCGTTTCCGCGCCTCCGGGGTCGTGGGCGCGCGCAGGGGCGTTTGGAAGGGGGGTGACCACCAGACGTCAGTGGGCAACGTGCGGCGCGTGTTCCTGGATGCTTGTCTGCGGTTTGAGCTGAGCTGCTCGGATCCTTCCTGCGGGTTAGTGGTGTCGGGGCTGACCTTGCCCATGCCCTGGAAGACTGGCCGGGACTGCTGGTAGAAGAAACCATTGTTGTCGTAGTGCCAGCCCATGTTGACCTCGCCGAGTACCTCTGCCATTTCAGGCTTCTGGCTGATCATCTCTGCTGCCGTGCGCATGGCGTCGCTGAAGAGGGACTCGCCGCCCACAGCGTCGTTTTCGAGGCAGTGGAGAAACTGCAGTTTCGGAGGCGAGTTAAGATAGAGCATGTCAGAGTGCAGGCCGAGGTACTCGCTCGTGTAGGCGACGTTCTCCGCCTGCGGCTTCGAGACGACGTCCCATGTGTTGCCGTAGAACGTCTCTTTGAGGCCCCCGAATTGCAGGGCCACCCTTTTCACAGAGTCGTGCTTCTTGGGGACACCCGTGATGAAGACCAGCCCCGATTCGGCGAGCTCAGCAACGGCAGCTGCGAATGACGCCTTGCCGGCCATCCAATTCTCCCAAGAGATCTCGCGGGGGTACAGTGTACTGCGGCTCCAGACTTTGGGGTTCCACGACGTATGGTTCTGTAGTACAGCCAGGTGGGCCGTTTTGAAGCCAGGCTTCAATGCAGTCAGGAGCTGCTCCGGTGTGAAAACCGAGGTATTCAAGCCGGCTGCGGCGAATCGGGGGATGTTGTTGCGCCATGTGATCTCCCAGTTACCGTCCTCGTCCAGCCGGGCTGATTCGAACGCAATGTCGACGGGGATCTCGCCCGTAGCAAAGTTCTTGTTCCCTGACGAGGGACTAGTACTCTGCGGGCATCGGTCGCGGAGCCAACCCGCAGGTACTTGAGTTGGCGACGTGTTTGAAGATTCAATGGTGAGCAGACTGGCGTCCGCGCTAGAAATGGTGCAAACGACCTGGGGCGCCTTGTTGGTACTGTGACCCGGGGCGCCTTTGCGCCGCTTATTTAATTTGGGTAAGTTCGGGAGGTGCGGCGTGGGTATTATCGAGGCATTCGCAGCCAGCCCTGCTTCAGAGAGTCGGGAGCTCGTATGGAACGATGCTGTCGGAGCAAGGCACTGGAGGCATCGAGGGTTTAGTGGTGGTCTTCTGGTGATCAGGCCATCGACATGCCGAGCGGCACCAGCATGAAGGGCGCGCAGCGCTCGTGAACGTGGGTACATGTCGTAGGTTTTTCAGGCGCGGAAATAAGCGAAAAGCTCTGAGATATGCAAGTCTAAATAAGAAGAACAAAAAGGAGAAAGGAACCGTCGCGGAGTGAGGGAAACGAATACGGCGGAGACGCTCTAGCTCTACCGGCGAACCGAGGAACATGTGCGAAGGAAGCCGGGGGAGCTCCACGTTTGGAGGGGTAGATCATGCGAGAGCTTGGGCGATCCATACTTCAGTAAAAACATGCCTCCAATTGTCGCATGGGCTTGTACGGCCTAGTTACAATCACCTGTAATCAAGTACATGGCCCTTCCACAACCAGATAGGTAAACATCTCAATTGCTGATATCTTCGTCTCGTCTTCTCATGTCATCGTCGATCATACAGTCTCCTTTACCGGGTTACTGTCCCCTGATTTCACTCCAGATCTCATCACTCAACGTCTCGTTCTTTCCGATCCAACCCTTCAAGCAAGCCTCCTTTTCCAAGATGAGGTCCGCCACCAGACGTCCAAACACCACACTTCCCCAGTCGTTGAGATGCGTGTTGTCCCCCGCCTTGAGATTCCACTCATCATGCGACCTCTGCTCACCCACAGCCTCCACCAGCGCCTTACTGTTCTTATACAAATCGATAAACTGCGTCCTCGTCTCCTCCGCCGCAGCTATAGTCCTGATCCTCTCATTCTTCAAACTATCATCCGTCATGTCACCCTTGAAGTTCCTCCTCGACAAGGGCGTAACAAGAATAGGTGTCGCCCCTAGCGCCTTGATCTCCCCCGCCAGCCGCCCCAGGTTCTCCTGGTACATGTCGAGCGTGATGTTCTTCGCCGGCTTCTGGTCGTTGTGCCCAAACTGGATCGTGACGTACACGTCAAAGTCGGCCGCGCGCTGGCGCACCGCCGCCGTGACAAGATCCCAGTAGCCGCCTGTGACGAAGTCGACCGTCGTGCGCCCGTTGCGGCCGTAGTTGGTGCCCGTGGCCGGCGGGACGAGGAACGAGAGGAAGCCGTTTCCCCAGCCGCCGCCGCCTTCGGACTGTACCGCTGTTGTCGAGTCGCCGGCGAGGAAGAAGGCCGCGGGCTTGGGGGAGCAAGACTTTGGGCAGGGGGGTGCTGCGTTGGCGAGGAGGGGCAGCAGGGCTGCTGCTGAGATGGAGAGCTTCATAGTGGTGGCTTGTCCTGGGTTTGATAGGTGATGCGATGAATGCTGACCGTCTGGAGAATCACTATAGTCTAAATACCTACTTAGGCCGCTGTTTAAATACTCCTCGCCATTTCGGAGTGATGCGAGAGGTTGCCGACATTATGATGAGGGCTCAACTGTATCTTGGAGGTAATCGTCAATGGAGATCATCCAGACGCCATAGAAGCCGGCACCGTGGATGGGATCAGTTTCTCCGTCAATGGCGAGTGGCCAATGGCCGCTACTGCAGTGCCCTGAACCTGGCAAAGTGGCTGCTTGCCGGAGCTAAGACACGATTTTGCCTGTTCGAGCGTCCGGCTCGTGATGACTTCCTTCAATCGGACCAGCGGAACATCGTTCTGATGATCCACCGCAACGCGGGGTTAGTGTGGGGCACGTGGGGAAATATACATATTTCACCGTTGGAATCGTGTCGAAAGCTGGGCAGTGCACTGCAAATCATATTGCGGATTTTCCTTGTATTGTAATTCGTACAGTATTCAAACACTTCATGCTCAACTCCATACGTTTGACCAACTCCAGTCGCATTTGATCTCGTGATCCTGTACAGGTACGTGTTTAACCCAGGGATATCAAGTCGTGACCTTTCCAACGCCAAATGGGATGCATCATCTGTTGCGGTTGCTCGACCAACGCCTGATCATAACCTCTCGAATCTTGTACAACTTGAACGCGGCCGAGGGACCCTTCTCAAAGGCCTTGTTGAATACTGGAGGCGGGGGGACATCGACGTAGACCAGCACGAGACTCTTGTGGACGTGTGCGAGTACGCGTACCACCCCGTGCAGCCAGTGCCATGTCTTCTGCGGCATGGGGTGTTTGTTTTCTCTCCACCAAGCGTGTGAATAAGACGGCATGACAATGACGCCGAATTCTGCGTGGTCGAAGACGGGGCCCTTGGCGTATAGCATCCAGTCCATGCCGAACTTGATGCCAGGGCGCGGTACCCAGCCGAGGGATCGGAAATGATGGTATACGGCGTAGTTGACGAGGAACGTGTCGTCCGGGCGCAGCTCTGCCCGAGAAAGAGGCGGGAAGACCGCGTTTTGGCGGAAGAGGGTGAGAAGGGTGGCGGTATTGATCGGCGACTTGGTTGAGGGATCCAAGACACTAAGGGCGCCGAGACCGAAGCTCAAGAACAGCGCTTCCTCGCCTGTAAGCTGCAGGTGCTCCTTGTTCACGATATCATCTGCTGTGGCCGGCGTCTCGTGAACGGTCTCGGGTCGTGAGGAACCGTTGAGGGAGGCATTGGGAAGAACCACGTCGCCTTCCACGATGTCAAGGGATCCATTGACTGCTTTGTCACTCAACGACGCATGGCTTGGGCTGGGAGGGTCCGAATGCTGGAATGTCGCTGACTCGACGCGGGGCGAGAAGCGTACACTCTTGCGACGTTTCACCGACTTAATTCCGTCAGTCGTATCATGGGGTGATTTCGCGTGGCCATTAGTGTTCCGTCCTTGTGTAGGATTCGACGAGCCGTTCATCGCGTGGCCATTTGAGTTCTCTTGGACATTCGGCGTGTCGACAGAGCTTTCACTGTCATCTGGAGTCAGATCTGCAGCCGCAGTGATGACCTCGGCAGGCAAAGTAGGATGGTCCAAAGCGGCTTGCTCCTCGACGAGAGAGTTGGGAAGCATAAGCAGTTCCAGCGGTCCAGTAGGAGCCCGCTCGATGGAGATGACAGCTGGAACTTTAGGTTCGGAAACAGGTGCGGTTCCTGCAGAACTGCTATGCGCAATCGCGAGCCGAGCTTCTTCCAGTCGGACTTGGCGAATAGCGTCTTGCTCTGCCCTAGCTCGTTCCCACTTCATCTTGATACGCTCTTCTCTTCTACTAGCTGTCAACTCCTCGCTGATGTGTGTCTGCACGAGGCCGCGGCGAACTTTTTCTCGCTTGAGCCAGTTGGGCTCGCTTCGGCTGAGGTTGCCCTTCCCGTAGAAACCCTGCTCCCACAGAGCTCGGACAGCTTTCTCATCGTGAACGTGGACTGAACCTGTCTCGGGTGACCAGACGGCTTCCCATATTACCGAGGGCTCGACTGGAGGCGGAAAAAGCACCTGGCTCGTCCATGCCCAAGCCAACTGCAGGAGGGACACGGGATTGTTCGGATAGAACGTGGGCAATGGGAAGGTCCTGATCGGTGCGGGCAGAGCGTAGATCTGGTGCAGCGGTGTGGATTTGGGCCGCTGAGGCCTCTGCTCTGCTAGCGCAGGGGGAGCTGAGGAGGATTTGGTGCCATTTGTGACAGGCTGAGGCGCTGGGGACTGAACTTCAGCCATGACTGTCTCGCTTCATCTCTGTTCTGGGTGATCATTAGCTTGGGTTCATGCCAAGTTTTGACGTACAAAAAGAAGGTACAGCAGATCGTTTGCATCAGATACCGTTGTAGTCTATATTGTTTTGCCTCAGCGAGGCCAATGAAGGACACTCTAAGCACAATTTGGAAAAAGGTGTCATCATCGCAAGATCTGGCAGACAAGGCGCAATGATGTTCGCCTTGCCTGCCATGCTGAGAAAGTGAAAAAAAAAAAAAAAAACATTACCGACTTACTCAATTAAGGGAATCTGGCCCCATTGGTGTCAAGGGCAATGTGTTAGTGCAGACATCCGAGAACCGAGCCCGATATCTGATACTAGAAAATGGATGTTGGAAGAAGGAAAAGGGAGGAAATCAGCCGGTCCTCGCAGATTTTGGAGTTGGGTTTTCTAGGTCCCCACTGCGAGGCTGGCAAATCACAGGTGCCCTAATGGGTCAAGCTCCTGCGGGGTCGTCCCGGCGGAAAAACGCGGCTGGCCGACGTGGCCTGGGGCCTCTTTTGCGGCCTCTACGGCCGCCTAGTGGTGCCTGAAAGTACAGAACCCTTAATAGTACGGCAATGCATGTGGCAGGGTTTTTGCTGGGCAGTGTCATCTCGGTAAGTGGGGCAGCCATTTCACAGTTCCTGGATGATCACCGCCCACCCTTTTTCTTTCCCATTGCTGCGCGTCGAGTCCGA
This sequence comes from Verticillium nubilum, assembly GCA_002851675.1. NCBI lineage: Eukaryota > Fungi > Ascomycota > Sordariomycetes > Glomerellales > Plectosphaerellaceae > Verticillium > Verticillium nubilum. Next base: position 23,755 of record NMXI01000105.1, read on the forward strand.
TGTTGCCGAGTTGTGCCTCGCCATGCGCACACCGTCGATTGCCCCTCCTTTCGCCAGATGACCTGATACGACGTTGACAACTTATGACTTGCACGACTGTATGCATGGCGTTTCCTTAGGTTCCTTCGCCCAGCCTTTCAAACAACTCGGCATCTCCACGCCCTTGAGTTGTAACCAGACATCATGGTCGACCTCCTATTCTTTTTCCTGCAGGGTGCTGCTTGCGTGGCTGGCATATGGAGCCTCTTCATATTCCTGGTCCAGTGCATTGGGAATACCAGAATGTTCGTTGGAACTCCACAGGTCCCCCGACCACCGTTCTACATCTGACACGCGAATAGCTTCACAAAGTACGCCTCGCGACCCCGATCAGCGGTTTCCTCCAGCCTACCTTTGCCAGAAGTACCGCACATCACAATCATTCGCCCAACCAAGGGTCTCGAACCAGAGCTTTACCAGTGCATTGCCTCCACGTTCCAACTCGACTATCCCCGCGACAAACTCACGATCCAGCTCTGCGTTGCCGACAGATCCGATCCCGCGTACCCTATTCTCGTTAAGCTTGTGGAGGACTTCCCTGGATTTGACGCTCGGGTCCTCGTTGAGGAGAAAGATCCCCTCCTGCACGGCACCGATGGCCATGTCAACAACCTGGGCCCAAACCCCAAAATCAGGAACGTCAGCCGCGGCTACCGAGAGGCGAAGGGCGACATTATCTGGATCGTCGACTGCAATGTCTGGGTCGGGCGAGGGGCGGCTGGACGCATGGTTGACAAGCTGTTGGGCCTGCGGCATGACGGGAAACGATCGACTCCCTACAGATTCGTCCACATGATGCCCTTGGCTGTCGATACGACGTCGTCCTGGGGCCGAAGCTTGGAGTCGCAGAAACTCCTATCCTCAGCCCCAAGACCCGCCGCCTCAGCCGACCTGACGACCGCGGACACCGACCAGTCTCTCATTACACATATCCGGGGCAACGGCGGGGGCCGCCTCGACGAGATGTTCATGGCCACCACCCACGCCAAGTTCTACTGCGCCATCAACACCGTCGGCGTCGCTCCCTGCGTCGTCGGCAAATCCAACATGTTTCGCAAGTCCCACATCGACATGCTAACCGACCCCGCGCGCAATCCTGACCTTCCTACCGGCAAAACTCGTCCTACCGGCATCGATTACTTCTCCGACTATATTTGCGAGGATCATCTCATTGGAGACCTTCTCTGGCGATCAAAGCTCCCCGGCTTTCTTGTCCATGGGCTCGTGTTTGGGGACCTTGCGATCCAGCCGATGGCGGGCATGCCCATCCAAGGCTATATTGCGCGGCGAGTCAGATGGCTGCGCGCTCGCAAATGGACCGTCATTGCGGCTACGCTCGTCGAACCCGGTGTCGAGTCGCTCCTGTGTTGCGCCTACTCCTCCTTTGCCATCACCACCATCCCGTGGTTCAACGACAAATTCGGCATCCCTCAGACGTGGAGTGCCATGGGGATTGCTTGGGTCATATCAGTTTCGCTCTGGATGATGGGCGATTGGTTCACTTACAACAAGCTGCATGGTGGACAGAGCGTCGAGGTGGATGAGAACACGCCCAAGTTTGCCAGGGGTACGATGAGCCCTGGCGGTGCGCCGAGGCGCTCGTTCTTGGAATGGTTGCCCACGTGGATCGGGCGGGAGATGCTTGCCTTGCCGATTTGGACGTGGGCTGTACTTCTGGGGACGACTGTAAACTGGAGGGGGAAGACCTTCAAGGTACGGATGGACATGAGCGTGATAGAGCTCAAGTCCGAGTCCACGAGCCCACAAGGCTCGTCCAGTGGTACAGGAACACCGATAGGCAATGCTCGGTCACGGAGCAAGAACCGACTGGATTGAGTTCCTTAGACACATAGAGGAATAGAGATTTGATGCACGTTCATCTAGCATCCCCGTTTACTCCAAGTCAATACGTGTGTTGGATAGCTGTGCAACGCAGAAGCCATCGTGGCCCGACTTGGACACACTCGTTTGACTTGTGCCGCGTTCACAGCACATGGCCTAGCATGGCCTACCACACAGAACGCATTGTGGATCATGCACATTTCTAATATATTCTACAAGTCTACAAGCCTTCGATCTTGCTACACTAGTACAATGGGACAAACGTGCCGTTACGGCAGTCGATGCCCAGGTTAGGGTTCAACTCCGCCTTGGCCTTCATGCAAATGACGCTGGGCGGCGACATGTCCTGCGGGTAGATGCGCATGTTGTTGAACTCGAAGCCCTGGCACGAGTCCTCCTCGTTGCACTCGACGATGATGGCCTCGTTGTGCTTGAGGTTGGGAAGGCCAACGTTGTACCAGCACGGCTTGAGAAGTGTCAGTGATACTGGTAAATCCATGGTGGCGTAAATAAGAAGACTTACGTCGGAGGCGCAGGAGCCATCGCCGGGGTTGTAGCTATTGATCGAGCCGGTCCAGTTCTCCCACTTGAAGTTGCGCATTTGCACGGAGGAGTTGTTGGGGCGGGCGGTGTTCTGCTTGCCCTGGTCGCCGTAGGTCTGGGTGATGAAGATGGGGAACGTGACGTTGTGGTGGCGGATGTTCGTCCACGACACGTTCTCAACAAGGCCCTATGAGTTGGTTAGTATCTTGCAAGCCGAGCATCCGGGTATTGCTTCACGCACCTGACCGCCAGCCCATGACTTGAAGCGCGCAGCGTAGAGACCACCAGCCACGGTAATGTCGTCGAAACGAATGTTGGACACGGTGTAGAACTTGCTCACAGTCGAACCCAGAGAGCCGATGCTCATGCCGTGGGTCTCGTATCCGATGGTGCTGCGCTCAACAAGGACGTTCTTGGCACCGTCGCTGATGGCGAAGGCGTCGTCGCCGTTGTAGATAACGCAGTCCTTGACGTGGACGTCGGTGGCGCCGATGCCCATGCCATCCGTGTTGAACGGGAAGCTCCAGTCCTCGGAGACGGAGTCGACCACGGCGTCCGAGACGCTAATGTTGGAGCCCTTGATGGCCAGGTTCCAGGCGATGGGCTTGGACGACTTGAAGTAGTTCATCACGCCGTTGGTGACCTTGAAGGACATCAGGTGAGGGCGGTTGGGAAGGCCGGTACCACCAGTCTTCTCGTTGGCGGACCACCAGGCTTGGCCATAGCTGTAAATCCAGCCATGAGTGATCTGTTAGAAGTGTCAGTATCCAACCACTGAAGTCCACGATGAGGTTCTACGCACGTCAGAGTTGCCGATGTACTGGACATTCTTTCCCGCAAAGTTGAACCAGTGGCCATTGCCAGCTGCAACGATCTTCTGCACGGCGGGGATGTCTTGAGACAGATGCAGGTTGCCCTGGACCGAGAGAATGACATTGTCCAGGTTCAGGGCCGCGATGGGCTCAAAGACATTGTAGTCAACTCCCTCCTCGAACAGAATCAGGGAGTCCTTGTTGCAGCGGTCGAGCACCTCCTGGATAGCTGTGGAGTCCGATTCGGTGCCGTTTGACGAGGGAACCACGCACTTCTGACGGCATGCCGCCGAGGCAATTCCCACGAGAAGAACAACACTGAGAGACCGGAGGGAGACCATGGTGATGAACGAAACGAGGTCAAGTTGAGTGTCAGAGAAGCTGCCCAGCAACCCATCTCATGGAAGACATCCCCCTGAAGTTATTAAATATGCTTCTTTCATTTTGCTGTACCCCAAACTTTACTCCAGACGAACAGGTCCTGAGTCTAATCATACCACGGGGTAAACAAGTCAGGGGGAGCCACTTTGAGATGGAACACCGTATGGACGGAAAAAGATGCGCCGCAGCCTCATGACCAAACCACATTCAAAGAATATCCACCCCAAATGACATGGCTAGGAGTCACGATGCAGTTCAGAATGGAAGAGGCTGCTAAATCGCATGGTAATCTCCAGGGTTCGGTTAGCGTGCCGTCTTGGCGCGGCAGCTTTGGGCCGAGCTTCACACCCGACAGGCCCATCGTCAGGGGTAGTATCGTCCCCGGCCTCTCAGATCTCGGGTTGCCAAGTCCTTTCGGGGATGGTCGGTGCCTCCATCCCTGCCCCCGAGCCCTGCGACTCCACGCAAGCTGCCCACGGGGTTCCATGGGGATACAGGGCAGACTTGTGAGCTTTGCTCCCTCGCAGCGGGCCGCTACTGCTAAGCTTATTTGCCTCGGCTCATTATGTTCAAGTCGTTCCGCCAATCGATGATGTTCGCGAATTGCGCGCGAGGCTTCTGGTTGTAATCATGGTACGATGCCGAATGCGGCTCGGCGTGTCAAAGAATCCAAGTGCTCGGGCGGTTGTCTTGTTTACGCGTGTCCGCCATGGGCCTGGTCTTTTTATCCGCTTAGTTCACATGCAGTTCGTATCCACGGTGGCGACCTTGGGCATCACCTATGTTACTCTACAGTTTGCACGGCTAGCTCGGTCAACACGCCCAATTTAAATTAACATGCTAATCGAGGAGCTACGTCACTGATAGAGCATTATGAAATGGCTCTTCTGTGTCCGGTCTGTTGAAGAGTGTCAAGGGGGTGGTCTGGCAATGAGTGAAGGACAAGCAATGAGTCTGTTGGTAGGTAGCTGTAGAGACGTAGAATAATCGATGCCCTCCTTCTCCTTGTCTGGGCCTCTGGCCGCATCTATATATATATGATCCTGCCAACGCTCGGCCCCTTAGTCTGCCGGTGACCCCCAGGGTCCCGGCCCCCTGGCCCGTGGTCGTCCGTGGTCATGACAAAGAGGCACGTATCGAAGTCTCTTAGACTTGAGACCTGATTCAATTATGCATTTATTCAGGAAACACAGCTGTAAGTGAGGTTTGAGCTCACGTTGTCTACCAACAGCCTAGTAGAAGTCAAGCTCCTTACTATTAACTCGGTCCTACTCAGTTTACGCAAGTTGTAGTTAGTAGTATTAATATTAAATACCGCCCCGGATGCTGGGAACTGCCTAAAGGTGATATGAATGGCTCTGGCCGGTTCTCGTTCGTCTCCATGTGGCTCTGGCATCGCTAGTCATTGTGGACCTAATATAAGTTCATGATCTGGAATGCGACCTATTCATTTCCCCTAATAACGATTAGGAATAGTGCAGTGATTATATAGGACACACAATCGTAGCAGCCGTTATTAATAGTTACTTTGATTAACGGCATTGCTATGAGCACGGACGACCACGGCCAGGGGGCCGGGACCCTAGGGGTCACTAGCAGACTAAGGGGCCGAGCGTTAGCAGAATTATATATATATAGATACGGCTAGAGGCCTAGATAAGGAGAAGGAGGGCATCGATTATTCTATATCTCTATAGCTACCTACTAATAGACTTACTTACTCGTCCTTTACTTATTACTAAACTACTCCTTTAATATAATAATCGATCTATCCTTTAGGAGGTAACGACTATTAGATACGATAGTAACTAGAGAGACGCGGAATACTAGAAGCTAGACTATAGTAGGGCATTAAGAGGACGTCGATACTAGGGGTAATATACTACTAACGGAGCATAGCTAAGTAACTAACTAGGAGACTATAGGAGATACCCTAATAATAACCGACGAGGAACTAGATAGGTAACTAGAAGAGGAAAGACGGAAATTCGTATATAAGAGGGAGATCGAGGAATTAACTTTACTAAGAAGGGGGGAGGACCCCTTAGCCTAACGGCCGACTAATAGTAGAAGAACAGCCCCTACCCTAAGGATAGCCTATAACGAAGAAAACTATAAGGGTATATCCTTTACTAAGATTTAGTTACTACTTATCCGTTATAAGGGAGCTAGCTAGGTAGAGCTTAACTCGTTCCTATTTAGTCTAGATATAAGGTTCTAAATTAACGATAAGAGCGTTTAGAGAGATATTAATAAAGTAGTATATATAAGTAGTTACTTTATAAATAACTTATAGCGGAAATAGATAGTAAATATATAAATAAACTACGACTTAATTTATAATATTACCTAGAAAGTAATAGAGATATAGCTATAGGAAGATACGGATAACGATAATACCCGAGTACTCTAAACTATTATTAAACTATACGGCCGTAACTAATATTTCTAAAACCCTAAGTAGAAGTATTAGGACTTCGCGGACGCGTATAATAGCCTAGAAGCAGAGCTACTAGAGCCCCTACTATAGATCTATAAGGTTACCCTACTCCTCGCTAAGTTAGACCTAGACCTCGTCTAATAAATTATAGCTTAAGGTATTCCCTATATAAGAACGGAACTAAATAGTACTATAAAACGAGCTAAGACCCTATTATAGACGAAACGGACCCTAAAATAACCCTAGTACGCGAATAATTAGGAATAGATAAGGAGATAGTCCGAGTACTTAATAACGCGCTAGGAACGTACTCCTAATACGTATATAGATACCTACTAGCGAGGAAGTAGGGGATAAAGCGCGGAATAGAAAGTACCCGAGATATAGCTATAGTCCCTAAAGATATAACTAAGGTCCCTAATAGTAGATTAATAGTAAGCTACTAGGAGGTTAGGAAGCCTAGAAAACGTCTAGTACTATACCTATAATAGGTTTAGCTACTATATAAGTAACTACCTAGAAGCGGCCTATACTTTATATAGTAAATAGGGATATACGCTTAAGAGCTACTAAAAAGACTTAAGGGTAAACTAGGAGCTAATCGGTAGTAGGCTATTAGTAGATAATAGCTAGGAATAGGATAAGTAGTCGCGACTATTATAAAAAAGATTTAAAATAAAGATTAAAATACAGCTAAATAACTAATAGGTTATAGTAGAAGTAATACTAGATAATAGAGTAGATATAAACGTTATAAGTAGCGACTTACTAAGGAGGTTAGAATTATAGCTTATATTAGATAAGGAATCTTTAGCTACCCCCCTAAGTAACGAGCGAATCCTAACCTTTAGCGTAAAGTAGCTTAGCTATAGGGTTACTAATAACCCTAGGATTATAAGGATCTAGTCCTCTAAGTATAAGGTAGTAGACGAGATCTAGAACGGCTATAATATTATACTAGGTAACCCTTAGCTAACCTAGACGAACCCTATAAAAGACTAGTAGTCGAGGTACTAGAGATACCTACTATAGAGAGAAGATATTAAGATCGTAGTATTAAGAAAGGAAATTAGGAAAATAGTAGAGGAGATATATATAATCGCAATAATTATCCTAGAAAACGTCTAGATACTACTACGGGGGGTATAGTAGGATAACTACCTTAGTAATAAAGCTATAACCTTATAAATCCTATAATAGTTCTAAGAATTCAGAGATATATTCGACGTAGAGAGAGCCGCTACTCTACTATAGTACTACGAGTAGGACTATACTATCGATATAGAAGAAGGGAAGAGAGTTCTATTCGGGCCTATCTACGTACTCGTAGAAGAGGAACTTAAAGTACTCCGGGAATATATTAACGACTTACTAAAGAAGGGATAGATTAGGCCCTCTACTAGCCTAGCTAGAGCCCTAGTACTATTCGTCCTAAAGAAAGGCAGTAAACTTAGGATATATATAGACTATAGAGTATTAAATAAAGTTATAAAAAAGGATCGTACGGTACCCCTACTTATCTACGAGATACTCGATAGGCTATTTATAGCTAGGCTCTTTACGAAGCTCGACCTTAAAGATATATACTACTGCCTTAGGATTAGGGCTAAAGACGAATTAAAGACTGCCTTTAGGACGAAGTACGGATACTTCGAGTACTTAGTTATACTATTTAGACTCGCAAACGTACTAGCTACCTTCTAGGCGTATATTAAGAAAGTACTAGCGGGCCTTATAGATATAATTTATATAATCTATATAGACGATATCTTAATATACTCGAAAATAATAATAGAATACTAGAAGAGTATTAGAGCCGTACTATAGAGACTTAGAGAATAGAGGTTATACGTAAACCTAGATAAGACTCTCGATCGTAGATAAAGGAATTACTATAGTACGAGACTAGCTAATACCTAAGATACCTAAGGAACTATAGGGTTCTCTTAGATTTACGGGGTTCTATAGGCGCTTCGTAAAAAACTACTTAAAGATCGTAGTACCCCTTACTAGTAGAGGTAACTATAACCCTATAGTACCCCTTACTAGTAGAGGTAACTATAACCCTATATTACCCCTACTACTAATAACGAAGGAGATTATAGTATTTAAGAAACTAAAAATTATCTTTATAACAGTACTAGTACTACGCTATTTCGATCTATTACTTAGAACCTAAGTCGAGCTAGATACTTCGAGCTTCGCAATTAGATCTATTATCTCCTAGCTAGAAGGGGATAGCTAGAGACTAGTCGCTTTCTTCTCGAAGTAGCTCTAGGGGGCAGAACTAAGATATAATACCCTAGAAGTAGAAATAATAGCGATTATAGAATTATTTAGAACGTAGAAGTAGTACCTAGCGTATAGTAGAGATACTATAGAAGTACTAACTAATTACTTATACTATAAGTACCTCCTAGATAAATTAAAGATATTAGGAAGATAAGCTAGATAGCTATAAGCCCTAGTAGAGTTTAATTTTAGAATTAACTTTAGAGCTAGTAGTAGGAACCTAGTAGACGGCCTATTATAGCGACTAGACTATAAGCCGTAAAAAGGAGAGTAAGACGAGGCTCGAGCTAGATATCTACTATCGTAGTTATAATAGTTTAGTAACCTTATTAGTATAGTTATAGAGTACTACTAGTAGGGAGATAACCGGCTACTATAAGAGGTTATCTAGGACGAATAACGAAGAGATAAATTCTATTTATTAGGGAAATAGAAGGGGAAGGAGGACTAAGAGGATACGGATAGGCTACTATAGTACTAAGGGAAGGTATTTATACTATAGAATAACGACCTAAGGAAGGCAATCTTATAATAAGTATACGATAGCCTAATAGTAGGGTATTAGGGATATAGAAAGACGATTATATAACTACGGAATACTTACTTCTAGAATAACTTATTAAAAGATATTAGGACTTATATCCCGACCTACTTAACCTCCTAAATTACGAAGCTACGATAATATAAGCCCTAAAGTACCCTCGCTAGTCTATTACTACTAGGCGGGCTATTCTAAGAGCTCTCTAAAGACTTTATAATAGGCCTCCTACTAATAGTAAAGTAAGACTCTATACTTATCGTAGTAGACTAATTTACGAAGTATATATAGTACCTCCCTATAAGTAGTAGACTTATAATAGAGGGCCTCGTAATAACCTTATAGGATAACGTCTTTAAGATATATAGGCTCCCTAAAGGAATAGTATTAAATAGAGGATCCCTCTTTATAAGTAAGTTCTAGATAATACTTTATAGACGGATAGGGATAGAGAGACGCCTATTTATAGCGTTTTACCCGTAGATAGATAGTTAGATAGAACGATAGAACTAGAACCTCGAATACTACCTTAGAACGTTCTATAATACGGAATAGTCGAACTAGGCCTAGCTACTCCTATTAGTAGAGTTCGTATATAATATATCGTTCTATTCGACTATCTAATAGTCCCTAGCGAAAGCCCTAATAGGGTATACCCTAGCTAGTCCCGGTAACTTATTACGATATTAGTAATACTAGGGAAACGTAGTCGTAATAGAAGAACATAGTATAGAATAGGAGGGTAATAGGAGAAGGATACGAGATCTACTATAGGGATATAGTAGATAATAAGCTAGATACTATAATAAGAACTATAAACTAAAGTAATACGAAGAAGGCGATATAGTCTTACTATTAGTAAAAACGGTTAAATAGTAGCGACTAAGTAGGAAGCTATCGGATAAGTACCTAGGACTATTTAAGATCGTTAGGAAAGCCGGGGACTATAGCCTCGTATATAGGCTATAGCTACCTACTAACTATAGAATCTACGACGTCTTCTACGTATCCTACCTAGAAGACTAGAAGCCGCGGCTATAAGAGCCGATACTAAACCTATAGACGATAGAAGTTAACCTAATTACGGGGATAGAAGATATATACTTAGTATAGGAGATCGTAGCCTATAAGGGGCTACTATATAATAGATAGTACCTTATTAGGTAGGCTAGTTACCCTAAGAGCGAAAATTCGTAGGAGCTAGCTAGAAATATTACGGACGACGTAATCGATAGCTACTATAAGGAATAGAATAGATAGAAAGATTATAGTAGCAGGTTACTAGGAGAGTAGTAGCGGATAGTTATAGGGTATTAATAGGGGACTAGCCCCCGCCCTACTAGAAGCTAAGTAAAAGTAAAGTAATAAAGAAAAAAAAATAAAAAATAGATAGTAGACTACGAGTAGGCTAGTAGTAGTAGTAGTAGGAGTATATAGTATAATTTACTTATCTAAGCTATCCTAGCTATCTAGGCTATCCTTACCTCTAAGGCTATTACTACTAATAGTATTATCCTCTACTTCCTCCTTATTATCTATAAGGGCGTTACGGTTCTATAGTAGGTTAATAGTAGATTCCTAGTAATTTACTAGGAGAGGACTTATAATAAGATTATAGCTCTCTCGCACCTCGGAGAGTATAGTAAGGATATTACTAACCCTACTAGTAGTCTACTATAGGGTAGTAGTAGTAGCCTCGGCGGCCTAGGCGGACTACTCGGCGGCCTAGGCTAGGCGCTTAGTAGTAGCTAGGCGGCGAGCCTAGTACTGCTCGGCGTCCTCCTTCTCCGAGGCAGCGCGCTTCTCCGCGCTAGCAGCCTTATTATTCTTACTCCGCTAGAGAACCTTAGTAGTACTAGCCCTGCCCTTATCTAGGTTAGCCTATAGCGGGTTAGCGGCAGACTACTAGGAGATAACGAAGGAAAATATACTTTAAAGTTACTAGTATAGCCGTTAGCGGCTATAGCCTCTATAGCTAGTTAAAGAGCCTAGAAGATAGGCTAGTCCTTAACGTGGGGCTACGACGGTTTAGCTATAGACTACTAGAGGGGTACTAGAAGTACTTATAGGGATATATACTTTTCCCTTCTAGGAAATATTATAGTACGAATATTTAGTAGAGGCGGCTACTTATAATTAGTAGAGTACGGGGGGGTACTAGTAGACTACTTAGAGACTTATATCTATTATTCTTATAGTAGGGGTAATCCTAGGTACTAGCTAGGACCTACTACTTAGCTATACGGTCTATATAGTAGAGGCATAGTATACTTCTAGTAGTATAGGGCGTATTAGCGGCATTACGGGCGGGGTTCCGGGGAAGGGGAGCTATAGTTCTATAGCGGATTAGCGGCGAGCTACTAGGGGACTACTAGCAGACTACTTACGAGAGGAAGGGGGTATAAGTAAGATTAACGAACTATAGTAATATTAGTACCTAGACTACTACTAGACTATAATAGACTTATAAGTAAGTAATTAAAATTTTAAAGAAACGAAAATCTATACGAAGTTAGTAGAAGAACCCTAGGTAACCGACTACTAGAACCTAGGACTCCTAGACTAAGGCCGAGATAGGCCTAGGGAAGAGCTACTTACTATCGTTATCGTTATTATGATTAAAGAAGAAGAGAATAGGAGACTCGGAGACTAGAAGAGGCCGTTAGATATACGGGAGGGCTATAACTATACGAAATAGAATAATACGCTATTCCTTATTACGATTTTAAGGTAAATAGAAGTAGCAACCTATATAATAACTATAGAGAGCCCTAATAGTAACTATAAGAACCCCTTAGTAGACTACTAGAAGATATAACTACTAAATAATAACCTAGAATAAAGAAAGAACGTAGAATTAGAAATAGAAAGAGTAAAGATACTTATAGTAGACTAATAGTAGAACCCCTAGGGGTAGCTAAGGACTAAGGCGTACTTAGTAGACTAAGAAAAGAAGACTAGAATAGATAATAAAAATAATAGATAATAAGACTAATAGAATAATAGAATAGTAGATATCCGTAGTAGACTAATAGTAGAACCCCTAAGGGTAGCCGAGTACTAAGGCGTACCTAGTAGACTAAGAAAAGAAGAAAGACTAGAATAGATAATAAAGATAATAGATAATAAGACTAATAGAATAATAGAATAGTAGAATAATAGAATAATAGAATAACGGAATAGTAGTAGCTAGTTAAGGCTATAGGTACTACGTAGTAGGCTATAAGGAGAGGAAACTACTAAAGGCTATTACTTCGAGACGAAGTAATAAGAGAGGAGGGCCGTTATATTATAAGTACGGACGACTACGGGCTAGGGGGCCGGGACCCTGGGGGTTACCAGAAGACTAAGGGGCCGAGCGTTAGCAGAATTATATATATATAGATGCGGCCAGAGGCCTAGACAAGGAGAAGGAGGGCGTCGATTATTCTACGTCTCTATAGCTACCTACTAACAGACTCACTTGCTCGTCCTTTACTCATTGCCAAACCACTCCCTTGACAGGCATCCACTTGTTACGGACTGGCCCTAGAAGAGCTTAGTGGCAGCTCTCAAACGGCCGTAAGTTGCAGTAGCTGCAGCTATCCAATTGAGCCAAAAGGATACGTATTGAATCAACGCTTCTGATTCAATTGAGCTGCATTCATGAAGGTATAGGTAGCACCTATACCACTATAGGGTATAACCCGTAACACCACTTGATCGCAAAGCGCTCGCTGACAGACCAAATCGACTGATGCTTCGACATCCACTTAAGAATTCGGGCTTTGATGCCGTTGTGGGATGTCACGGTAAGCATCAGCTGGAATGCCGATGGCTGTTGGGGCAGACATTTCCCAGTAATCTGGGTTGTTGCAAATATTTTCCGGGGTTTGCATCCATCGCCACACCACAACGTCAAACTTGCAAGACGTACAAGGTCCCTCGGTCATATTGAAGGCAAGTTTTAGCCAGCCCCCTTTAATCATTCTTGGCCGATTGCTTCCAGACATCAAATAACGTTCATCCCACGACCAGATGGAGCCATCATGTTTATTCGACTGCGACTGCCTTGGAAGGCTTCGAGAGCGTTACTTGATCACCAAAGTCTCCTTGAAGTTCTGATTTGTCGGTCAACAGAACGTATCCCTCAGAATAAGTGCCACTCGCTTCCTGTATTACATACGAGTCGACTGACAGATGGAATTCTGATCCCATGCCGTCGTCGACCAAGATGGACAAGCCAGTCTCCCTTGGATGGCCTATAACTTTGGACAGTTCCGTTAATACCGCCTGGAACAATTGGAAACCCGAGTTAAGCACGAATTGAACGTCTGAACTCGTATGGAGAAGCGATTTCGTTATCATAATTTGGATTCTCGTCATATGTCTGGTCATGTCAACTTGAGTCGTGCGGGTGTCCATGCGGCCAGCAGTTGGCATATGACGTACAGAAGAGCCTGTTTTTGGAGCAACAGCCTGCTGACAGGCTCCTCGATTCGCTTTAAAGATGAGATGCTCTGCAAAGCTATTTCGACGTTATTCCATTATATGATGCTTCTCAATTTGAGCTGATCCATGATCGCCCGCGACTCCCCATAGTGATGCTCACGAGGTATTAAGGCAAGATAAGTGATGACTGCGAAGGATATTATCGTTAATTGAATAGGTAGTATCCGAGCCCCTGCTTGCGTCAAAAGCATGCGAACCCAATTCTAGAGGGCCAGCCTTCATTGCTTCGGGGGCACGATCGCCCAGCACGCAAGGGCAGCAAGCTGTCATCGCGCACGAAACACTGGGTGCTCGGCATTGTTTCACAGCCAGGACAGGGGAAATAAAGTCGACTACGCCATGAGTTTCGGTCAAACAAAAGCAGAGTATCGATATTCCGAACATCATCGCTCAATACTACTTGCGTGGCCGTATGTTAAACCCCAATGTTACAGCTTGGGCACCAATTCCTTCCCGAGAGACGCTCTCAAGGCCTTCATACGAGCATCCGTGACCAACATTGACCTGGGATACTCATCGCCAACTTGTTCGCCCATGAGCATTCGCGAGAGCATCTCCCCCGTCCTCCACGCCTTAACCATGCCAATGCCATGATATCCGCCGCACACCCATTGATGTCCACGCGAAGGGAGTTTTGTCAGCGGCCCAACGAATGGCATGGTGTCCTGTGTGAAGCCAAGAATTCCCGACCAAGAATCAGTGATGTGCGCCGATGAACCAACGACAGCCGATGAGACGACTTGGTCACCGAATCCGCGCAGGTGCGCCATGGGAAGCAGATCCGTTTGGCTGTCGTCAGCAGTCGCCTTCCGACCCATATTGGCGCGTCCGACCACCACGCCGCCCGTCTGGCGCTGTATGAGGTAGTCGTAGTCCTTCTCTGCGTAGCGTAGCCAGAAGGAGTACTTGCTATCGAGACCGAGGGCGGATTCTGCGTTTTTAGAAGAGCCCTTATTCGATGGAGCCGGACCGTAGTGCACGACGTTGCCTCGGACGGGAGAAATGAAAGGGCGTAACTCTGGCAGCAAGTGACCGAGCCAGCCGTTTGTGGCGTGGATCACGGCCTTTGCGTGTATGTCGCCCCTGTTTGTATGAACAGTGGCAAATTGGTCCCTGGATGAATCGCTGATGGATTGAACAGTCGTATTGGTCTGCACGTTGAGCTTCCCAGACGTGATCAGATTCCCCAACAGGCCGGTGACCATCTTATACGGCCACACGGAGGCGGCAGGCGTAACGATCGCGCCAATACAGCGGACTGAAAGCTTCATGTCCTTTTGCAGAACCTTGGCATCTGTGCACACCTTGTACTTGTCTGCCAGATTCGGGGCATGCGCTCTCATGTCGCGGAGAGCTGACAAGGCCTTTTCGAAGGTCTTTAGGTCGTAGTAGGCATCCACACCTTCTGTCAAGGCAAGATCACAGTCGAGTCTGTTGGCATAAATGACTTTGGCCATGACCTCAAGATGACTTTGCTCGAAAGCACTGATCCGGACCGCTTCTTCCACGCCGACGCTCTGCTTGCGATGCTCCCAGACAGCATAAGTCATGGCTTTGATGTGTCCTCCGTTGCGGGCAGTTGCCCCTGAGCACAAAGATCGCGCATCGATAAGGGTGATTTTGAGGTTCGTGTGTTTCGAAAGTAAATGGTGGGCAATGCTTGCGCCCGATATGCCAGAGCCGATGATGGCAATGTCAACCACCGAGTTGGGCCAAGGAGACTGGTGGTTCGCCAGTGGGTGCGGAGAGGAGTGCCAGAAGGGAAGTGTGGGATTGACGACAGGCAATCCGGGGTCAACAATCCCTGGTTCGTATACACCTTCGTATGAGCTGGACATTTTGACTTCGTGCGAGATATGTGAGTAGCCAAGTGGAACGGTCTCAGAGAATGAGGCCGGTTTATATTTACTTTAACCCACCTTGGACCTTGAGCTGAGGTATCAGGTGATAGCGTCTACATGTGCGTCTTAAGTTAATGAAGTCGGCCATAAGCCACTCATGGACCGGCCCGGCGCACTGCATTGATGGACCACCCACCTTCGGGGACTCATTTTGCCATCCTGATTGAGACGTGCTAAGCGTGACTGAACCCTGGAAGGAGGGCAGCACGCATCGTGCCACAAACCACGTAGAGGTTAGATTAACATGCAGAAAGAAGGAAGTCCAATGAAAAGAGGACGTGATAAGTCGTTCTTGGGTGCAGGATCACCTGAGTGAATGGACGACGATAAGCTCGTGCGTTCATGAGCAGCTCCATCCATCATCTCATGCCGGTCCATGCATGCCCACTCCATCACAGTGGAGTCATCGTCCATAATTGACGATGACTGGCTCGTGGTCTCATTTTGCCTGCGACTTTGGGTTAGTTTGTACGCGACTCGGATAGCCCTGTTATTCCCCGGTCGCCGGCTCCTCAGCCGGATGTGCGTGTGATCCCCCGCCTTGACTCGAACGCTATCCTCGATGGTCTCATTCAACCTTCTCGTTGCAGACACACCATGAAATTCGACATCGTCTCCAGGTTATCCTTTTGATCGAGGCCTACCAGCAAGACGCCGAGGCGAAGGCCTAGGTCCGAACCATGCCTCGTCGACAAAGGCCCTACCGGCCGAAGATCAAAGGTTCGTCACACAGCCTGGGCTGCGGTGCTGGCCCTCATATCCATGTCGCTGTGACTGAAACATCACCGTTCTAGGATGCTTTGAATGCTCCAAACGTCGCATTCACTGTGACCGTTCTACGCCCGAGTGCAGGAAGTGCCTGGCAAAGGGCTTGGCATGCAGCGGGCTTGGGATACGTTATCGGTTCAACGAGGGCGTCGCTCCACGTGGTGCGCGGAAGGGTGAAGAATACTCTGCCCCAGAAAGGTTGGTCCGCGTGCACGGCAAGCGAATGATATGAGCTACAGGCTTACTTGTGGTGTTCAAAGACGTCACACAGACACCGGAAGAGGACAAGAAAGGCTGCGTGGCACGGTTGAGAAGCATTCGTCTCTGCTCGACGCTTCGAAATTAAATCAGCCCCTGACTGTCTCACACTTCGAGAACGATTTCCGATCCAGACAGAAACTGATACCTCTTTACCGCGTGGCTCCCTTGATGCAAGAGTTCTGTTCTGTACCAGTTGCTCTGGACAGCCCGTTCTTAACCCTACAGCCCCGCCCAACTCCAAACTCCTCTCAGGACGAATCAATACTTCTGCACTGTGAGTCCTATGGAAGCCAAAGTCGCTACTTAAGGTTGCTGATCCGCTCTGCCGCAGTCTCAGACCATATTGCTGGAGAGATGGTAGCAATCGACGGCTTGCACAATGGTTGGCGTCACCTTGTTCTGCCCATAGCTCGCATGGACCAGCTGGTGCTGCAGGCCGTCCTCGCTGCCAGCACTTCGCACATCAAGGCAAAAGCAAGAAGGGAGTCTGAAGCCCAAGGATCTCTCTCCAACATTTATTCAACACGATTAGATCGCCCAATGTCTATGGCTTTGATGCCGCCGGGCCTCGATCCATCCCAGTTTTATTCGCGGGCTGTTCGAGAGCTCCAGCAAAGAAGGAACCTTCCTGCCTGCGACCACCAGAATAGACTGCACGTCCTGGTGGCTATACTTGTCCTATTGGTCGCAGCTATGGTGACTGGATCTGACGACTTTCCGACACTCTTCGGCCTCCTGGAGACAGCCTTGGTTGCTATGGGAGGCGAGGACAATCTAGGCAGAGGCGAACTCCTTGAGTTCATTCTTCGTCAAATACATAAGTAAGTTTATGCCGCAGTGCAATATGGCCTGTCTCTCACGTCTAGCTGACAGGTTCATACTAGAATGCGGATCTACGCAGCCCCTTTTCTGAGCGAGGAGACTGGGGTGGCGACGCTTTCGTCTCAAACCCACATTGCAAAAGGTTTTGAGTGCATCAGATTCTGTTTGCAGCAGCAGCCACACCACTCTCAAGCTGTCGCGGTCATTGAGGATCTTGTGCAACAATCCTACTCAATCTACTTACAGCAAGCCAGGTCAGTGTCTTGCTCGGCTCATCGCGCGTCGCAGACTGCGGCTGCCATGCGACGTACCCAGCGATACAAAGACACAATCGAAGCATTTCCAGATGATGCGCCTGGTGGGCAAGTCCTGATATGGGCAACCTTCATGGCAGCCTCGGACTGCGTTCTGGCGGAGCATCAGGAATTTTTTGTTCGAGTGTTACGTAAATTCCACCGCCGGACCGGGTTCGCGAATATCAGCAAGGGCTTGGAGCATTTGAGTAAGGTTTGGAAATCGAGGAATGACCAGATGGATAGCTGGGTTACTACATTACCTTCTTTACGGGTATTGATCATGTGAAGTCTTACTGGCACAGCATGGCATATCGATGGTGCCGAGAGAACGAACAAAAGCCCCGTGCTGCTTTGATCTACTTGTTTGATCTCTGTCGGGAGAGCGACGGACACGAAGATGTCAAACCACATTCAACTTTATTCCACTCTACAAACTGGTACCTGTGTTCTATGCCCCTAATATGGGTACCTAGGGAGCCCTTTACTTATACATGACCCCGGGGCCTTTACTCGGGGCAAATTCAAGGTTACTCAGGTTCGGCTCAGGTTTAGCTCACCTATACTCACCACTATCAGCCCGTACTCACTTTCGCCCACCTTCACTCACCTTGCACCCCAACGCCCCCGATCGCACGCTTGGGAGCCCCTCTTAATATAGAACGATATACTAGCGCTGCCGTTAATTTAAATTAATTAAAGTATCGGGTTTCGGATTAACTATTTAGCTTAGTAGAGGCTAGTAATTTAGCTAATTGAATTGATTTCCTTAATTTAACTATTTAATTAGTAATATAAAGCTATTTAAAACAGGGGGATAACGTAATTCCCGGGCGAGTAGCTACCCTAGGCGAGTAGCTACCTCAACTACTACATCTTTACTTTTATCCCGGCAAAAATAACTATGACGTAATAAATTAATTAAAATTTAATCGGAACTGTTTTCCCTAATAAAATCTATGTATACTATATATAATCAGATATTATATCCTAAATAGTTATAGTTACTATACTTTGAAATAGTCGTTAAAGACCTCGTCGTACGACGACGATTTTTACAAACTTTCTACTCTAGCTAGTCGGCTATATCTCTCTACGTAATTAAAACCTATACCTCGCCTATAATAACTAATCCTTTATATTATAGGCGGGGTTTTTAGCCCTCTATCGTTCACTTATAGCTATAAGCTCGTCTCAACTAGTCTTAAATACTTTATCGATAAGAGTATACTTATATATTATAACCTGCGAAGCTTTTCTCTATTACTTAAAAGGCTTAATAATTAATATTAGGGAGCTATTCTAATTTCTCCTAACTTAATTAATAATATAATTAGTATATAAATTAGCTTTAATCGGGTTACTAAGCGTTTTTAGTACTTAAGGTTTAAGTAAACTAATAGAGCTATTAGGAGGTATTAGAGTCTTTTATACCATCTTTAACCGAGATATAATATATTTAGGATTATAGGGTATAAGCCCTATACCTCTAAAGCTAGCTTAAATTTTATTTTAGTAAAGGTCCCCTAGAATATAGTAGAAAACGTAATAAAGAAGTCCTCCTTAGTAATATACTATATACCTACCTAAGATATTATCTTAATTTACTTATTATACAATACTTTTTAAGGACTTAAATAGCTAATATCGAGAAGTTAAAGTAAGTATAACGAATAGGGAGATATATAAAGTAGAATTATCTAATTATTATAAACTACGGTAGATAGTAACCCCTGACTAAGCAGAGGATTACATAGTCGGCAGACTACGTAATCCCTCGAGCAGTTAAAACTAGTGTCTTCTGCTCTTAGCAGCAGAAGGACCCTAGAGAATATATATAACTTACAATACCGAACTAATAATCCAGAGCTCTTAGGTGCAGACCTTAGCCGAGGATTAGATTCACGCGAGTACCGTAAAGCCTATTTTAATACTAATTAATATTACGTCTAATATAATATAGAATAGCTAGGAATAGAGAAGCTGGGATCGATCCTATAATAACCGCTTTACTACGCGTAGGCCTATTCGATTGGCTTTATAAGTAATTATAAGAGCACCGTTTGCTTATAGCCCTTTAGGACTATTATAAGAGCTTAGTAGTAGTAAAATAGCTATTGCGTAATCTATATTATGGGGGTAGTTTAGTAATAAGTAAAGGATAAGTAAGAAGTCTATTAGTAGGTAGCTATAGAGACGTAGAATAATTAATACCCTCCTTTTCCTTATCTAGGCCTCTAGCCGTATCTATATATATATAATTCTACTAACGCTCGGCCCCCTAGTCTGCTAGTAACCCCTAGGGTCCCAGCCCCCCAGCCTATAGTCGTCCGTAGTTATAATATAACGGCCCTTCTCTCTTATTACTTCGTCTCGAAGTAATAGCCTTTAGTAGTTTCCTCCGCTTATAGCCTACTACGTAGTACCTATAGCCTTAACTAGCTATCGTTATTCCGTTATTCTATTATTCTATTATTCTATTATTATATTATTCTATTAGTCTTATTATCTATTCTAGTCTTTCTTTATTTCTTAGTCTACTAGGTACGCCTTAGTACTCGGGCTGCCCCTAGGGGTTCTGCTAGTAGTCTACTATAGATATCTTTACTCTTTCTATTTTCTAATTCTAGGTTCTTTCTTTATTCTAAGTCGTTATATGGTAGTTATATCTTCTAGTAGTCTACTAGGGGGTTCTTATAGTTACTATTAGGGCTCTCTATAGTTATTGCGTAGGTCGCTGCTCCTATTTACCTTAAAATTATAATAAGGAATAGCATATTATTCTATTTCGTATAATTATAGCCCTTCTATATATCTAACGGCCTCTTCTAGTCTCCAAGCCTCTTATTCTCTTCTTCCTTAATAATAATAACAATAATAATAAGTAAGTAGCTATTCCCTAGGCCTACCTTAGCCTTAGTCTAGGAGTCCTAGGTCTTAGTAGTCGGTTACCTAGGGTTCTCCTACTAACTTCGTATAAATTTTCGTTTCATTCAAAGTTTTAATTACTTACTCATAAGTCTACTATAGTCTAGTAGTAGTCTAGGTACTAATATTACTATAGTTCGTTAATCTTAACCTCTCTCCCTCTCTCGTAAGTAGTGCGCTAGTAATCTCCTAGTAGTCCGCTACTAACTAGCTATAGAACTATAGCCCCCCTTAGTCGTATCCCCGCCGGAAATACTACTAATGCCCCCTATACTACTAGGGGTATACCGTGCCTCGGCTATGCGGACCCTATAATTAAGTAGTAGGTCCTAGCTAGCGCCCGGCAGTACCCCTATTATAAGAACGATAGATATAAGTCTCCAGGTAGTCTACTAGTACCCCCTCGTGCCTTACTAATTATAGGTAGCTGCCTCTACTAAATATTCGTACTATAATATTTCCTAGAAGCGAAAAGTATATATCTCTATAGGTACCTCTAGTTCTCCCCTAGTAGTCCCTAGCTAATCTGCCGTAGCCCCCTATTAAGAACTAGCCCGTCTTCTAGGCTCTTTAACTAGCCGTAGAGGCCATAGCCGCTAACGGCTATACTAGTAACTTTAAAGTATATTTTCCTTTATTATCTCCTAGTAGTCTACTACTAATCCGCTATAAGCTACCCTTACTTTCTAGTAGGGTAAGAATAATAAGGCCGCTAGTACCGAGAAGCTGGCCGCCTCTGAGAAGGAGGATACCAAGTAGTACTAGGCCCGCCGCCTAGCTACTATAGAGCGCCTCGCCTAGGCCGCCGAGGCCTCTACTACTACTCTATAGTAGATTACTAGTAGGGTCTATAATGCTTTTACTATACTCTCCGAGGTTCGTAAGATTTATAACCTCGTCGTACGTCCTTTCTTAGTAGTCTACTAGTAATCCGCTACTAACCCGCTATAGAACTATAATACCCTTACTAATAATAAGGAGGTAGAGGATAATACTATTAGTAGTAATAGTCTTAGTAGTAAGGATAGCCTAGATAGCTAGGATAGCTAGGATAGCTAGGATACATAAATCTTATATTATATACTTATATTACTATACCTACTAGTCTACTAGTAGTCTACTATCTATTTTATTTTCGTTTTTTATTTTCCTAACTTTAGTAGATAATCCGCTACTACCCCGCTACTAGTCTACTGCTAGGTATATAGTTTTGTTTTTATTTTTTTTTATTACTTTACTTTTACTTAGCTTCTAGTAGGGTAGGGGCTAGTCCCCTATTAATGCCCCTTAACTATCCGCTACTACTCTCCTAGTAACCTACTACTATAATCCTTCTATCTATTCTATTCCTCGTAGTAGCTATTAATTAAATCGTCCGTAATATTCCTAGCTAGCTCCTACGAATTTTCGCTCTCGGGGTAACTAGCCTACTTAATAAGATACTATCTATTACGTAGTAGCCCCTTATAAGCTATAATCTCCTATACTAAGTATATATCTTCTATCCCCGCGATTAGGTTAACTTCTATCGTCTATAGGTTTAGTATTGGCTCTTATAGTTATAGCTTCTAGTCTTCTAAGTAGGATATATAGAAGATATTATAGATTATATAGCTAGTAGGTAGCTATAGCCTATATACGAGCCTATAGTCCCCGATATTTCTAATAATCTTAAATAGTCCTTAGTACTTATTTAATAGCTTCCTACTTAGTCGCTACTATTTAATTATTTTTACTAATAGTAAGACTATATCGCCTTCTTTATACTACTTTAGTTTATAGCTCTATTATAGTATCTAGCTTATTATCTACTATATTCCTATAATAGATCTCGTATCCTCCTCCTATTCCCCTTCTATTCTATACTACGTTCTTCTAATATAACTACGTTTCCCTAGTATTACTAATATCGTAATAAGTCCCTAGGACTAGCTAGGGTATACCCTCTTAGGGCTTATACTAGGGACTATTAGATAGTCGAATAGAATGATATATTATATATAAACTCTACTAATAGGAGTAGCTAGGCCTAGTTCGACTATTCTATATTATAAAACGTTCTAAGGTAGTATTTAAGGTTCTAGTTCTATTATTCTATCTAACTATCTATCTATAAGTAAAACGCTGTAGATAGGCGTCTCTCTATGCCTATCCGTCTATAAAGTATTATCTAGAACTTACTTATAAAGAGGGATCCTCTATCCAATACTATCCCTATAGGGAGCCTATGTATCTTAAAGATATTATCCTATGAGGTTATTACGAGACCCTCTACTATAAGTCTATTACGTATAGAGAAGTACTATACGTACTTCGTAAATTAGTCTACTATAATAAGTATAGAGTCTTACTTTAATATTTATAGAAGGCTTATTATAAAGTCTATAAAGAGCTCTTAGAATAGCCCGCCTAGTAGTAGTAGACTAGCGAGGGTATTATAGGGCTTATATTATCGTAGTTTCGTAATTTAATAGGTTAAGTAAGTTAGGATATTAGTCCTAATATTCTTTAAAAAGTTATTCTAGAAGTACGTATTTCGTAGTTATATAATTATCTTTCTATATCCTCAATACCCTACTATTAGGCTATTATATACTCGTTATAAGATTTCGTTCCTTAAGTTATTATTCTATAATATAAATACTTTCCCTTAGCATTATAGTAGCCTATCCGTATCCTCCTAGTCCTTCTTCCTCCTCTATTTCCCTAATAAGTAGAATTTATCTTTCTATTATTCGTCCTAAATAACATCTTCTAGTAGCTAGTTATCTCCCTATTCGTAGTACTCTATAACTAAGCTAATAAAGTTATTAAACTATTATAACTACGATATAGATATCTAGCTTAAGCCTCGTCTTACTCTCCTTTTTCATAGCTTATAGTCTAGTCGTTATAATAGGCCGTCTACTAGATTCCTCTTACTAGCTCTAAAGTCGATTTTAAAGTCGAATTCTACTAGGGCTTATAGCTATCTAGGTTATCTTCCTAATATCTTTAGTTTATCTAGGAAGTACTTATAGTTTAGGTAATTAGTTACTACTTCTATAGTATCTCTTTATATACTAAGTACTACTTCTATATTCTAAATAATTCTATAATTACTATTATTTCTACTTCTAGAGTATTATATCTCAGTTCTACCCCCTAGAGCTTCCTCGAGAACAAAGCGACTAGTTTCTAGCTACTTCCCTCTAGCTAGGAGATAATAGATCTAATTATAAAGCTCGAAGCGTCTAGCTCGACTCGGGTTCTAAGTAATAGATTAAAGTAGTATAGGACTCGTACTCTTATAAAGATAATTTTTAGTTTTTTAAATACTATAATCTCCTTTAAATAGTAAGGGTACTATAGAGTTATAGTTACTTCTATTAGTAAGGGGTACTATAATCTTTAAGTAATTCTTTACGAAGCGTCTATAGAACCCTATAAGTCTAAGGAATCCCTATAGTTTCTTAAGTATCTTAAGTATTAGTTAGTCTCGTATTATAGTAATTCTTTCGTCCGCGATCGAGAGTTCTACTAGGGATATTATAAACCCTAGGAACTCTATTATAGTTATATTAAAAGTATACTTATCTAGATTTATATATAACCTCTATTCTCTAAGTCTCTATAGTATAGCTCTAGTACTCTTCTAGTATTCTATTATTATTTTCGAGTATATTATAATATCGTCTATATAGATTATATAGATAATATCTATAAGGCCTACTAGTACCTTATTAATTTATACCTAGAAAGTAATTAGTATATTTACGAGTCTAAATAGTATAACTAAGTACTTAAAGTATCTATACTTCGTTCTAAAAGTAGTGTTCTATTCGTCTCCTACCCTAATCCTAAAGTAATAGTATATATCTTTAAGGTCGAGCTTTATAAAGAGCCTAGATAGAGATAGCCTATCGAGTATCTTATAGATTAGTAGAAGTACCATATAATCTTTTTTTTTATAACTTTATTTAATACTCTATAGTCTATATATATCCTAAGTTTACTATCTTTCTTTAGGACGAATAGTACTAGGGCTCTAGCTAGGTAAGTAGAGGGCCTAATCTATCTCTTCTTTAATAAGTTATAGATATATTCCTAGAATACTTTAAGTTCCTCTTCTACGAGTACGTAGATAGGCCGGAATAGAACTCTCTTCCCTTCTTCTATATTAATAGTATAGTCCTACTCGTAGTACTATAGTAGGGTAGTAGCTCTCTCTATATCGAATACGTCTCCGAACTCTCAGAACTATTATAGGATTTATAAGATTATAGCTTTATCTCTAGGGTAGTTATCCTACTATATCCCTTATAGTAGTCTCTAGACGTTTTCTAGGATAATTATTATAATCATATCCGTCTCCTCTATTTCTTTCCTAATTTCCTTTCTTAAAGCTATGATCTTAATATCTTCTCTCTATAGTAGGTACTTCTAGTACCTCGACTACTAGGCTTTTATAGGGTTTATTTAGGTTAGCTAAGGATTAATAATATAGCTAGTACTATAGATACCTATAATCTTAAATACTTAACTTAAGATATTATATTAATATGCCTCTCCTAAAGGGAAGGGGTATAATAGCTATCTAAATATCACTATTCCGCGATTACGTAAGTAGTCCTACTCCTATAATCGCTGCCTCTAGTTATTACGATCCCGTAATCGTAGTATCGGGATTATAGTTCCGTAATTGTAATATAGTGATTACGGTCCCGTAACCGCAATACGATAATTATAGTCCTATAATCGAGATATAGTAATCGTAGTCTAAGTGCCGTATTTATAGCCTATAATACCCCTAGGGCATATTAAATACCCCCCCGTAAAAAGCCCTGCCGTTCTCAGGGCTTTTACTACGTAGTATAGCCGCGATATAATAATATCTACTAGATATATAGGGATAGGGTTATAGTAGGTCGAGAGTAGAGGGTACGATAAAGGGAAAAATAAGGGTAGATTAAATAGGGATTATTAGTATTATTTATATAGTAGTAATATAAGGAAAGAAAACTAGGCTATAGCCCGATACTATATAGAAGGATACAAAATAAAACGTATAGTATAACCCTATAATTCCCTTACTAATTAGTCTATTATAGTTGTAGTAGAGAGGTAATACTATAAAGATATAGCGGATAGTATAATTATAACCTAAATTATAGGGCGTAGGCCTCTTATTAATACTGCGAGCTAGTATAGTTAGACTAGTACGTCGTCTAAGATATCTACTAGAATATTCGTTCCTATACTAGTAAGTATACTCTAATCGTTAGGTAATCCCGCGCTTCGGTCGGCAGCTTCGGTAGTACTTATACTATCGCTATTAGTAATATACTCGTAAGTACTAACGTATAAGAACAGTAGCTCGATATTATAATCCTAGAAGAACTTAATAGTATACGCTAGGTAGTAGATATATTCCTTAGTGGTTAGTTTCTCTATATCGTTAAGGCAGGGTATAATCTAGTCTATAGCTACTTTAATATAGTCTTTATTAATAGTAGCTATATTCCCTATAATCTAGGAGTAGTCTATTAGATTAAGGATATACTAAATAGCTATTATAGTAAGGTTAGAAAGCTCTCTTTAGCTAATAATTTTAATAGTTATCAATTAGCGGACGAGGCGGATAATCGCTATAGGTGCGATTAGGGCGTCGTTACCCTAGGTTAGGTATAATATAGTATAGTTATTATACTTCGAATTAATACCCGATCCCGTATTTACGTTAGAATCGGACGCCTATTTTAAAATATAATAGTATATAATAATATCAAATTTAGCTACCGACTCCGCGTTCGGGTCGTACTAGCTTATAGTATAGTAGTCCTCGCAGTAGCGTTTATTTATACTATTAGTACTAGGTATAGTCGCTTTAGTACTAAAGAAGTATCGAGTAGTACGACTATTATTAATAGTAATTAAGTTATTACGAGTATTATTACTGCTAGTATTATTCTTAGCCCTTATACGTTTAATAATATTTATAGCGCTCTCTAGTACTAGACTAAGTATTTTCTCGATTTTAGTATAATACGTCTTAAGAATAGATCTAGCTTCGAAGACTTACGTAAGAAAGTCGTTAGTAGTCTAGGTACTATTATTAATAGCTTCGTAGTATACTAAAATAGTTCTAATAGCGAATACGAGCTCCTTAGTATAGATAATCAGAGTATTATAGGTAATAGTAGAGGTCAGACGCGCTAGAGTTATAATAGTATTTACTAAGGCGGGGGGACGGAGATTACTACTATAGTCTATAGTAGCGTTCGTAGTAGTAGTTATAGTAGGCGAGACTAGAGGCGGGCGTATCGGGGTACTATTATAGAGGTATATAAAGAACCCGAGGTCTAGATGTTATTCTATAAGTCTAGTATCGAGGAACTTTTAGTACTTAGTAGTAGTAATATATTTATTTAAATATAGGTTATATAGTTATACTATTCTAGGATACGTTTTATAGAGATAGCTAATATATAATAGAGTCGCTACGAAGCGCGTAAATATAATATTAGAAGGTTAAGCCTAGCGCTCCCTAATTACTAGGTAATATCTATATCTTATAATACTCAGGGGTTAAGGGTATATAGTATAGACTTACTAGGCGTCTTCCTCTATCCTAGGGAGGCCTTTATTAGTCTTAGCGTAAATAATCTATAAGAGCGTTCTATTAATAGGGTTAGTAAAGCCGAGAGATCGGGCTTTATTATAGAAGTAGGTAAGATGACTTATATTATATCTTATATAAGTATCGAAGAAGGTCTAGGAGACTAGATAAGCGTCCTTTATAGCGTTTTCTCTATTAAAAAGTTCTAGGAGACGTAAATAGCCTTTAAACTATATAACCTTAATCTTATATTAGCTAGGGTTATAGAATTTAATATAGAAGGTAGTATTATAGGATAGTATAATATTATTAGGGATAGGAGTAATATAGAAGGAGTTTATTTATC
Organism: Verticillium nubilum; assembly: GCA_002851675.1. Classification (NCBI taxonomy): domain Eukaryota; kingdom Fungi; phylum Ascomycota; class Sordariomycetes; order Glomerellales; family Plectosphaerellaceae; genus Verticillium; species Verticillium nubilum. The sequence continues at coordinate 51,050 of NMXI01000105.1, forward strand.
GGTTTAACTAACTAAGTAAATATAGCCTAGCTATAATTATAGTCGTACTAGGATTATAGTTTCCTTCTTAGTAATTATAATAAATAATAATTATAGTAGGCTATATATTTTCAAGGGAAATAGACGTTTTTTATAGGAAGGGACTAGAAGAGTATAAAGGGCGAAAGGAAAGGCTTATAAGAAGTAAGCGAAATAGATTTCTTATAAAAATATAAGTAATTAAGTTATATATTATAAGGCTTCATATTTATATTACGAATTATATTTAGAAAAACTTAATATAAACTACGAATACCCCCCTAACTTTTATAAACTACCTCTAAATTCGGAATTAAGCTTAGAATCGAGTATTTAAGGCCCTCTTTACCCTTATAATAATAACGGACCGGGCTTATACTAGGCGCGCGGCTCCTAATGCGTTAATAGGTAAATTAGGCGCTCCTAGGGATACGAATAACGCTAACCGCGTCGATAACGGAAACGGCTATAGCTAGGGCCCGACCTAGGGATAGGGAAACCTCTAATCGAAGGAAACCGAATTCTCTAGAATACTAGTTAATAGGATTAGGGCCGAAGCGGCCCTAAAGCTAGTACTCGAGATAGTACGCTTATAATACGATACCTATACGATAAACCCGGCTATAGCCTACTTAGAGCCTACGACGACGACCTAAGGTCCGATACTAGTAATTAAGGAGATTATATATAAAGCTATAAGAAATACCCTAAGTATAATAGGCCTAGAGAGAGATCCCTACTAAGAATATAGTAAGTAAGTAAGCTAAGTAGATATTATAGTTTATAGGACGAGGCCTAGGCTATCTTAATAAGGGCCTATAATAGTATTACTTAAAGTTATCCTAGCTAGGATATTAAGAGAATTTACTATTAGGAGAAGTAATATAGAGGATAGGCCTAGCCTAGGCCTAGATAGAGAAATAGTTAACTAGCTTAACTAACTAAGTAATAGGGAAGCTATAGGCGTACGCTACTTAAGGAGTAGTAATATTATAGTCTAGGTCCGGACTTTAATAGAATAATAGATAGAGAATACTTCGAAGTAACTTAAATAAATATTCAGCCCTATAACTGTAGTTACTATAAGGATATACTTAGTAATAGTAATAGGGATTACCTAGGATACGGTTAGAGACTTACCCGAAAAAGAAGTCCTAAAAGAAATAAAGGAAGCGAACCCGAGGGCCAGTATTATAAGGATTAGGATTCGTATTCCTAGACGCGGGCCCAGGGCGAGAGCCTATATAGTCCTAGAAGCTACTCGCTTAGAAGTAGTAGACTAGCTAGTTAGGAATAGCCTCTTACTCGGCGGCGGCTTCTTCGATTATAAACCCTAAGACCCTAAGGTTAGACTACTTCGCTACTTTAAGTACTTAGGGTTTAATTATATAGCTACCTACTATAAAGCCCTAGAAAAGGTCTATAGCTAATATAGAACTAGGTAGGGATAATATAATAGTAGCTTATTTTTAAATTACTTAGCTATTATAGACCCGATTAAGGAATACTATACTATCTATAATAAGGACTATAGAACGCTAAGTAGTAAATATAAAGTATAAAAACGAGTAGAAGCGAGAGTATAGGAGGCTTATAGGTCGGGGGCGAGGGAATTCGACTTCTCGAACTTAAGAGGGAGACCCTAAGGCTCTAGAGCAGGGTCCCCCCTAGGAACGGACTAATAACTTATTATTACTTAGACTCGGATCCCTAGAGGACTAGGTCGATTACGTACCCTTAAGAGGGCGAGGGTAGAATTAGGCCCGATAGACTCGTATATAACGGGTTAGTAAAAGGAAAGGACTATAACTAAGTAGAGCCTAAGAGAAACCCTAGCGCCCTTTTAGAACTAAGCTAATAATAGAAAGCGGAACTAATTACTAGGATAAGCCTATACGATATTAAATAATAAGGATCCTATTATAGAATATAGGCTCTAAATAGAGTAGGGCGGAAATACTACTCTAGACCTAGGCTAGATACGATATAGTTACTATTTAAGAGCTAGGGAGAAATCTATTTATAGGATACTTAAAAGCCCTAATAAACTCTAAATACTAGCTAATATAAGGAAGCGGACGCGTAGCTATATATATCTATAAATACTATAGACCTAGGATATATATATAAGAAATAGGAGAAGACTAGGGGGCTATTATATTTAAGGAAGGGGATAGGGTAGTAATAATCTAGAATATCTATATAGAAGGTCGAATAGAACTAGGATAGACCTATCTAGTAAACTAGCTTCTACTAGTTCTATTATAGGGCTAGTACGTAGTAGTAGTAGATATAAATAGCTATTATTTATTATAGGATAAATTAAATAGAACGAGCCCGTAAATAGAAGAAGTTCTCTTTTAAGTAATATAATAGGACGTTAACTTAGTTACTAAAAGAGGAAGGGTTATATAAGCTAGGCTAAGGAGGAGACTAAGTACTATAGACTATATATAGATATCTAGGGCCCTAGGAGCTACTTTCTTAGATAAGAGGGACTACGAAATTTATTACTCGGACTACTTCCCCTAAGTTATCTATATTAATTAAAGAAACGAGAGACTACTACTTAGGGCCCGCCCTAAGTAGAAATAGAAGGAGATAGATAAAGGAAAAGCCTAGGAGGAAGCGAAAGGGATAAGACTTCCCTAGGCCCGGGAACTAATAATACCTAGGGCCCTAAACGCGGCTATAGAGGATCTCGTCCGAGACCTATAGAAAGTAGTAGACGCGTCTACCCCTAGGAGGAAGGAAGGATATTAAACCTAAAAAAGAAATTACGAGGCCTAGTAGATAGCGGATATCGGCGTAGCTAGGGCCTAGGTAAAGTCTATAGCGAGGTAGTACTAGGAGCGATATATATACTAGAAATAGGATAACCTCTATAGAGCCGAAAAGGAGGCGGCCGACCTAGAAGTAAGAGCGAGGACGAAGTAGTAGAGAAGTACTATAGCTAGGGCGGGCTAGGACCCTAGGAAGAAGACTTTTTAGGCTTTAGTAAAGTAGGCTCGCTTCTAGAATATAGAGAAACCGGACCCTACTTCCCTCCCTAACTCCTTTTAGAGCCCCGACTAGCTATTAGTCTAGGACTAATAGGCTAAAGCCGATCTTTTTAGTTAGAGGGTTTTCCCCTAGGAGAAAGGAAGTACTACTACTAAATTAGGCTAGGCTTACTTAGCCTTACTTCCTATTAAAAGTAATATTACTTTAGACGAGGTTATAGAAGTAATCCGGGTAAGGCCTAGATAGAAAGCTAGAGGGAACGATAGCCTCGCTCTCGGCTTAATTAAAGTAGTAGGAAGACTAGTAATATAAGTAATAGTAGCTATCTATATAGCGAGCTTTAAGCTACGCTATTACTTAGCCTAGTTCTAAGCTATACTCGTTATCGTACTTAAAAAACTAGGAAAGCCTAAAACTATTTATATAATACTAGCTAGGTAGTAACTAATATTACTTCTAAGTATATATAACGACTAAGGGACCGACCGACTAGGTTATAGGCAGCCCCGTATTAGAACCCCTATAGAATAGATAAGATAAGGAAGGAATATTACGTATAGACCTATAGAATATTAGGTTATATAATAGGATCGGCTAAGTAGGTAATCCCCTAGTTAGGATTACGGTTAGGTTTAGATTACTATAATCTGTAATCTAATATAATAAGATTACGACCTAATAGTAAGCTATCTAATATAGCCTTATACCTAACTAATAAGGATAGGATAATCGGGTATATAAGTACGGGTATTTCTATACTTATAGATATAGTCCTTCTTAAGGATAGTAATTAATCTAAGTCTTATCTTATATCTATATATAACGAGTGCGTAACGCCTTACGATACCCCCTACTTATTATTATAACCTAAGCTTCTACTTTTAAGTACCCTACGTCTTTAGTACTATCTATTCTCCCTCGTAGAAATAGTCAGGTCGTAATAGTATAGTAGCGAAAATCCTTAAGAGAATAATAGCTATAAGGATAGCTAATATAATAGAAGTAGAGGGGCGCCTCCCTAAGGGCTAGATAAGTAATTAATAGAATGGAAATGCGGAAATAGCGCTCTAGAGCTTTATAGAAAGAGTAAAAACGGCCTAGGCCTAATATAGGTAGGTAGGAACCCTAATATTAAATATTAAAGGGGTATTTAATATAGTCCCTTATAAGAGGCTCCTAACCGTCCTAAGCTAGAAGGGTTTCGGGGCCTAGATCGTCGGGTAAGTAAAGTCCTTCCTATTAGAACGAATAGCTAACCTAATTTTAAATAGGACCTTAATAGAACTAAGGCAAATATTCGCTAGGGTCCTATAAGGCTCCCTTTAATTACCTATCCTCTTTATACTCTATATCTTAATACTATATAAGGAAGTAAGAGGATCGGGTATAGTAGAGACGATTAGCTTTACTAATAATACTATACTAATAGCATTCGGCTATATAGAGGACTAGGTAATAAGATAGCTTAAGGCGGCCTAGGCCTAGTACGCGGACTAGGCTAAACGGAGCGGCCTTAAATTCGAATTAGAAAAGAGCGAACTAATAATCTTCTCTAGAGCTAGGGCGCCCCTAATAGTTAGGGCCTAGCTCGGAGATATAGTTATTAACCCCTTAGAAGGGGCGAAGCTCCTTAGTATTTAGCTAGACTATAAACTAAATTTCTTAACTAATATTAGGAGGGTAAAGAATAAGATAGTAATATAATTATATATAACCGCTAGGCTTATAGCTAGGACTTAGGGATACCTAGCCCGAGATACTAGATAGCTATATATAATAATAGTATAGAGCATAATAGTATATAGGAGTAGTTTATAGCTAGAGGGGACGGATAGGTAGAGAGAAGGGAAGATAAGAGCTCTAAAAGTAGTCTAGAATACCTACTTATACTAGGCCCTAGGCGCGTATAAGGTAATACTAATCTAGTATCTAGAGTCGGAAGCGGGAATCCTACTACTAGGATCCTATTTAAGAAGTAGGGCAGCCGCCTTCTTCGAGAGAACTAAATTAACTAATATAGCGAAAACGATTTTAGAATTTAGCGAGTTAGTAAGAGCTATATTATAGGCCTAGCGAGGACGCTAGCTAGGCTAAGGAGGTATCTCCCCGTTCCTCTAGAAGACCTTCGAGTTTAAGAGATAGTAAAGCGGAACGCCTTCTAAGGAATTAGCTTATAACGAATAGGATAGGAGGTAGGAAGAGGAGGTACTTACTTAGTTATAGGCCGAAATTATAGTAAATACTAGGGCCCTAGACCTAAAAGCTATATACTAATACGAAGGCTTAAATCAGGCTCTAAGTTTAGTACTAACCTAAATTCGAATAGAGAAAATCGGCTTTCGAGCCTTCCTATTAGCTTATAACGTACTTAGACTAGCTATACTACGCTATAGATACCTAGATAGGGGAAAGGAGACTATAGAGTATATTAGAATATAGGATAATAACCTAGAAGATAAACGAGAAGTACTAAATAAACTCCTATTATACCTATTATATACCTAGGGCGACTAGCTATAGACCCTAGGGATAGGGAGCTAAGCTAAGATAATAGCGAAATAGGTATTTAAGTTTAGGCGATTACTAGAATACCGACTAGTAAGATAGATCTAGTCCGAAAACGGGGGAAATGGGGATACCTAAGGGGATACGAGAAGGATATAGACTAGGTATAGTATAGTAGAGGTATAGGAAAGGTATAGGAGGGCGTAGAATAGACGTTATTTCCCCTAAGCGAACTAGGATATTAAGTTATATAATTAGGGCTAGGGCCTATACTAGGACTAGGGTTCTATTATACTAGAACTACTATATTCCTTACTCTATAATTACTATCTAGAGAGTAGTACTAGACTTACTACTTCTATCCTCGGGCCTAAGAGGGGGCTAGCTAGGGATCGAGGCGTTCTCGAAATTATCTAGGATATTGGAGAGGCTATTATTAGAATCCTCGTCGTTACCTAGGTTACTACTAGGGCCCTTAGTAGACTTATACTTAGTCCTAGTACTAGGAATAGTAATCCGCTAGAGGATATTAGTAGCAGGCCTAGTAAGGGACTAGAGGGGGAGAAACACTAATATTATAGGTAAGGAGGGCCTCGAGTATATCTTTAATACGCGAGAGCTAGGCGGAATTTATATTAGTAAGGGAGCTATTAGAAGTAAGGGTCTAGGCTAGGACCTTCTTAATTTCGCGTATAATATAGTTAAACTAATAAGTAGTAACCTTTAAGACGCCTTCGGCCTAGGGCCGGGCAGGGGCTATAGTAGCCTTACGTAGGCGGGTAGTAGTATAGAGAATAGCTTAGCTAGTATTACTAGAGACAGGTAGAATCTAAAAGGAAATTAGTAGGTAAGGCTAGGGCCCGGGGCGTAGGAGGCCGGGACTTATAGGAAGATAAGTACTATAAAGGTTCGAATAACGATAGTAATTACGGCTATTACTTAGAAAAACTATAGTTAGAGCGGGGATAGACTAAGTCTAGAATAAGGAAGTAGCTTACTAGTAATATTATAATACCCTTTAAAGCTAGGCTCGTTATTAGTCGTAGTATACTTAATATAATAGGTATAGCTAAGGAAGTTAGTAGGGCCCGACCTAGAACTAGGGGGGGGGAGTAACTTATAGCTCGGAATATAGGGAATTATATAGGACTAGGGGGTAGGGGGGCTAGGTTTAAGGAGCTACGGGGGGATATAACTTCTTCTTAGCTAGAGTCTTCTAGGAAGGGGGATAACGAGGTATTTAAAATAGAAAGTTAGCTAGGCCTATAATAGTCCTACTATAGAAACGTAGTAAAAGTAACTATTAAATAAAAAGGGGAGAAAAGGACTAAGTACGGCTAGGCCCTAGCCTAGGGTAGAGAGGGGAGAGGGATATACTAGTACTATTATAGCTACTACTATTACTACTACTACTACTATTATTATTATTATTAAGGAGGAGAAGAAAAAGAAGAAGAATAAAAGGGAAATCTATAATATATATAGTCCCTCCGGGCGAGGTAGGAAAGTAGACGGGGACGTAATAGAGGGAAGGCGCCTAGATTTAATTTAAAGTACTTATAAATAGGGAATAGTAACGAAGGAAGGCGCTAAAACGTCGAAGGCTACCCTAACCCGCGCCTGCCCGTTAGTATATCGTTACCCGACTAGCTAGGGCCCGGGTATAATAGTAACCGAAACCTATAAGACTAAGGGAAGGTAGGGAACGGCCTAGGGAAGGAGAGCGCTTAGAAGGAAAGCGCCCGTATTTAATACTAAAAGATAATAGAGAATAATAAGTAATAGAGAAGGGAGGAGCGAATTAGAAAGGAAGGAATATAGAGGGTAGAGGAAATAACGGGTAGCTAGAGAAAAGCTCCTATAGGACGGGCGTACTAAGGGTACGCGCTAGTACTAGATTAGGTATATTAAAGGGGTAGAGACCCTAGCCCTAGTATAGGTCTAGACTATTATACTATAACCCTAATTAATAATAAAAGTAATAAAGCCGATTCCCGTTAGCTACTAGACTAGAAGTAGGATCTAGATAGTAATAGAAGATTATTACCCTAGTAATAGCTAGGGTACGGGTAAAGTACGTAATAAACCTAAAATAACTAGGGTATAGGGGTTTTTCTAGCTTAGGGCCTAAAGTACTAAGTAAACTTTTCCCCCCTATAAGTAGAATAGGGAAGTACCGTTAAAAGTACCTACTAAATAGGTATTACGGAGTATAATAATAATAATATTATTAAGAGACTAAGACTCTTATTTAAAGGTCTCGCTATTATTATTATATAAGAACGCGCGACCGATAAGGTTTAAGATATAACTATAGTAGCGTATCCGCTACTTAGTAATATCCTCGTAGTATAGCTTAGGTTATAGAAGTTAGAAGAGGTTATAGGAATATATATCGTTTATTAACGCGTTATTAGATACTATAACGCTAACGAGGTTAACAATATCCTAATCTCTTACGACTTCTATAATAGTATTAGCCGTAATATTACTTATATAAGTACTAGGTTACTCGTAGAGTATAAGAGAGCGTTATTATAGTTATCTATATTCGTTAATATAATACGTAGATACTACGAGGATCGTAATTCGATTCAGAGCGGTCTAGTAGTTATAGGAGAAGTAAATCTTTATAAGAAATACTCGTAGCTCTACTTATACCTATCTTTTCTTACTAGCGAAGACGCTACTTAGTCTCTTTCGTAGACTATTCCGACTCTAGAGGAGGTTATCGGATACTTAAGGATTTAGCTTCGAGAGTAATCGACGTATAAATAGGTTATTAAATACGTTAAATACCTAGTTTATAGTAATAACGAAGCTAAGAGTAAGCTCTTCGAGTACCTCTAACTAAGCTCTTAGAATAGTAATAGAATGCTATTATAGAAGGAGAGGTATATTAGATAAGCTTAGAGAGGAGTCTTTAATAGAAGAATTCTCGAATATCCTATACTTCTTCCTAAGATAAAGACCTATAAAAGTTATAGTAGAGGCCTTAAAGAGTATTAGATCTCGTCTCTTATTATAGAGACTATAGACCTAGAAGCTATTACTAGTAGTATTTACTATATTAAGTAGCTTAGTTATAAAGATCCTAT
>NMXI01000106.1:0-60041 GCA_002851675.1 Verticillium nubilum
TCCTAGAACAGCAGTTAGAACAGGCACGACCTAGGAAGAAGAAGAGGGTCCGGATTAGCCCAAATTCGAAGTTTGCCGACATTGAAGCTATCCACAGGGCCCAAATCGAGGCAGGCGATAAAGAGGATAGTCTAGGTGAAATCAGCGGCCCTGAATTACCTAGTGACTCGGAGGACTGTATTATCGTTGCATCGGAACGGGTCGAAAATTCGGGTTGAATTGAGGGTATAATATTGAGGGGTCTGATTTTGGGGTGGCCCACATGGGGGGGTGGCCCGTAAGTGGGTGAGCAACGTTATGACAAGGCCATGCTGTCCCAGGCTGTAAGTTCATAGCCTTCCAACCCTGAAGAAGGTCCAAGTTGTTGACATGTCGTGTTTTGCAGGCGTTGTTCGGACTCAGGCAGGACCTCAACCTTACCGTCGGCAACCGATATTCCTGGTCGGCGTCCATCTTCTACCTTGGATTCATCGTCGGCGCCTATCCAGCCATGATCCTGGCTCAGAAGTATCCTGTCGAGAGAGTTGCCTCCCTCATCGTCACACTCTGGGGCATCTGCCTCATCCTGACCACTGTCTGCACCAAATACACCCACATTTATGCCCAACGTTTCTTCCTGGGGTTCCTCGAGAGCGGCATCAGTCCTATGTTTATGCTCATCGTCGGGAGTTGGTACAAAAAGAACGAGCAGGCCATGCGCATGGGGTATGTTCAATCCATGTACCAAGGTCGTGCTGCGGTGACAGTTGGCTGACTTCTGGAATTATAGAATCTGGTATTCATGCACCGGCTACGTCTCAATGTTTTCCCCTCTTATCAACTTTGGCTTCGGATCTATCAACCCGACCGGCTCTTCCTGGAAGTACATGTTCTACTTTGCAGGCGGTCTGACCATCGTCTGGGGCATCCTTCTCCTCTTCGTCCTGCCCCCTGACCCCATTCGTGCCAAGGGCTTCGATGAACGCGAGCGTTATTTGCTCGTTGCTCGCCTTCGTACCAACAACTCTGGTGTTCGCAACAAGCACTACAAGCTGGACCAGGTCGGCGAGCTGGCGATGGACATCAAGTTCTGGATCATCTTCGCCATTGCCTTCCTCTGCATGATTGCCAACGGCCCAATCTCGACCTTTGTCCCCATCATCATCAATGGCTTCGGCTTCAGCACTCTCCACTCGCTTCTCCTCGTCATCCCCGCAGGCGCCTACGCCGGCACCCTGATGCTAGTCTTCCCGTACCTTGCCATGAAATTCCCCGGCATTCGGACCTGGCTCATCCTCGCCGCTCAGCTGGGAACCACTCTCGCCGCACTCCTGCTCTGGATCCTCCCGCTGAGTTCCAAGGGCGGTCTCCTTTTTGCCGCCTACATTCTGCCGTCAGTCGGCGGAGGATACGCCGTTCTCATGAGCTTGCAAATCGCGAACACCGCTGGCTATACGAAGCGCTCCATCGCTTCGTCCGGTTTGTACATTGGCTACTGTCTTGGAAACTTTGTCGGGCCACTTGTTTTCAAGAAGCAGGACGCTCCTCGATACGTTCCGGGATTCATCGTCGTCGTCATCACTTCGCTTGCCGCTGGAGTTCTGGCTGTTGTATACCGTTACGTTTGTGTCTGGGACAACCGCAGGCGTGACAAGAGCGGCGTCTCGGAGGGCTTTGACCATGCTTATGAGGATGATCTTACGGATACTAAGGTGAGCAAAACTGCTGAACGGTTCCCAATATTGATGATGGCTAACTCTTCACAGAATCCTCAGTTCCGCTATATTCTGTAATCTCGAAGCTGTATTGTCTTAATTGTGGTGGACGGGTTTGCCAGCGAATGAGGAGTGGAGTGATGTCGCTGGGTATTTTATCTATAGTCCAATGTAGAATCTTCTACTTTGAACACCTCACGTTGGTTTTAGTGACCGATTGAATGTCGGGTTATTTGCCTCCTAATTTTGCTCTGTGGTGCGTTTTCTTTTTGTGATTCTGCTGCTCGTGTCTGGTGACAAAATGGTGGGCACCGTCAGGCCCAAGTCCCCTCCCAGCTGAAGGACTCCTTCCAGGGGGTCGTCAGCACTCAAGCCACGTCCCACCAGCGTGTCGTTAGCGCTCTTTAGCGCTTGGAAGGCCCCGTTCTCTCCCCCGCGTGATCCCCCTGTTCGAGGTTCCCCAACTCCCCCGCACTTCAGCTTGGTTTGGTACTTGCCATGATTCTTACTTTCTTGCCTTCGGCAATCCCTCCCTCACATCCAACCTCTACCGGACAGGCTAGCCGACAGTTCCTCTTAACACCAAGATCTTCAAGAAGGAGCATCATGGCAAACGATACCGTGACAGACTGGCTGTCTTTTGACGCTCAGCAGCCCAAGAAACGGCGAGCAGAGCTTGTATGCATTGGCTGTCACAACAAGAAGATCAAATGCGACCTCCAGGTATGGCTCAGGCTCAACCTGGCGGACAGACAGGTCATGTTGACTGGCGCATTACTGACGTTCCTGGCTATTTCACAGGTTCGCAAACGACACGGCCATGAAGACTGCACCCATTGCGCGACTGCAGAGAAGCACTGCCAGACCCGGCCGTCGAAGAGAGTCAAGAGGCGACATGCTGCGACAGTTGCAACGACCGAGAAGTCCCCTCGGCCACCAACGCCCAGTGTTCAATTAGTCGACGTGCCGGAGACGCATGAAGATGGTCATCGCCTGGACGAACTGGCCACTGCCGCCAGTCTACCCATCTTCGACACCATCCACGTATCGCCACGAACGCAAAACGTCGCAGCCACAGATCCAGGACATCAGGAGACTAGGAATCAGCTATCAAGACGAGCCTCCGGCCATCCCTTCTTTGCTCCGCAGCAGGTTCCATCACCCTCACAGCGCTCCGCAGCGAGCACCACCCGCAGCGATGCTTTGGCGCAGAGCCAGAGCCAGACGGGGGACGTCGACACGGGCTTCTTGCAAGTCTTCGGCCCCGAAAACCTGCACGATGCCGAAAAACAGACAATCGAAGCATGTTTCGAGCAGAAAGTTGGGTTTCCAAGCGTGCAGCAACAAGACCTCCAAGAAAGCTTCATCGATACGTACTGGGAGTATTGCTACACTTGGTGTCCGGTCCTGGATCGCGAGTCCCTCCCCGAGGAGATGGCACAGTCGCCTTTACTCGCCAACGCCCTCGCCGCGGCGGCAAGCCATGTGCAACCGCCGCTGCTCCCGCACGAAGGGCCCGCTGAGTATTATAAGAGGGCCAAGACACTTTTTTACGATGACGAAGAACTCGATGGAATAGCCAGTATCAAGGCGGTCGCCTTATTCTACTGGTGGGCTCCGCGACCTCCCACCGTCGTGCATCGTCATTCGTCTTGGTGGTGGACATCGGTACTTATTCGACACGCCCAACAGATGAATATTCATCGGGAACCTAGCGCATCTCAAACAGTACTATCCGCGTATGATTTGAGCCTTCGGCGTCGGATCTGGTGGACTGCATTTGTGAGTCTTCATGAATGGTGCCTTGATCGACGATTTCTAACTTGAGCACTAAACAGGCCCGAGAACGATTGACGGCCCTATGCCAAAGCAAACCGGCCATCATTGACCCTCGCGACTGTACAATACGAGAAGCTACTCTAGAGGACTTTCCGAGCGATCCACAGAGTCAACGAAAGGGCGAAATCTTCATCCACTGGGTCCGCTTGTGCGCAATCATGGGCCGCATTGCCAAAAGTCTTTCACGATCCGGAGGAATCTCAACACCCAGCGTCCTCGAGAATCATCGACGAGAGCTAGTCAATTGGGTCAGTTCGCTTCCAACCCATCTACAACTTCCCATAGGCGCAGGGAGGACGCATGCTTTTGACCGAGATGTCCACCAACTTCACCTCCCATATCTCACGACCATTATCATCCTGTACATGAAGCGATCAGCACAAACAATTCCGGAAGCGTTGCCACCGGCTATTCTCGCAGCCTCTTGCATTGTTCGCATCCTCAAAGACATTCTGAATCGAGGGAATGTACGATTCCTAATGGCCATTACATGCTGGTACACCGGCACAGCGTTCATCGCACTCCAACAAGCGCGCTCGATCGAACACCTAGCCCGCGATGCCGACGAGGGCCTCGACGTCCTCGTGCGCACAGCAGATCAACTGCAGAAGATGTGGGCATCAGCAAATGTGATCCGACAAGGTTTCGACCGCATGCTGAACGTGTCGAACCTGACTGCAAAAGCAGCAATGCAAAGGGGGGCCCAAGGTCATGGCGCGCCGCTTGGAGACGATGCCAACAACCACACGAGCTTTCTGGGGCCCGAAAGCATGCATGGGCCCGAGTCTACGGAGCCCATGCCCGAGTACTTTGGCGACTTTGACTGGACGGCTCTATTCCCGTTCGTCACACGGGAAACGAGTAGCATCGCCAATAGTCTGCTCAAGAGCAAGGCGGAGGGCAATGAGACTAGGGGATTCCCATCGCCGACGAGCTTTATGTTTCACGAGTCTCTCATGATTCAGTATGATGATCTGTTTGATACGGCTGCGGACTTTGGAATGAACTTTGCGATGTCTGGATAGAGTTTGTAGAATACTAGCGGTACGACGGTTTTTGTTGAGGCTCCCTCCCCTTGACCAGACCACGCGGAAATTACGGCCAGTGTGAACAGCTGTTACAGGCGGGCATGGAGGTCTGCCTAGGGACTTTTTGCGGAGAGGCCATGATAGACGATCTTATGTGGGTGAACTTATGAATTGCACAGCGGTTGTTCTGGAGAACTGTCCATCCCGCCGACGTCGTGATTCTGCCAGTTTCATCCCCTTTCTAAAACCAAGTAGAACGACGAAAAAGTAATGTCCAACATGATATTTATTCTATCTGCCCGTTAAAATTCTATCCTCTCGAATCAACTCATTGTGAGCCGCTCTCAACAAACGGAACCTCCGCCTTCTCCACATACCACGACAGATCGCTCTTGGGATCCATCTCCCACTCCGTGAACCCATTTCCCATGAACCGGAACGGATTCGCCGTGTTATACGTAATATTAAAGTCCTCACCCCGGATATCCCCCAACATCCTGTTGAAAAGGTGTGCACTCCCGCCAAACAGCGCAGTAACCCTCCCATCGACGCGATTCCGCTTATACCAGCTCTTGCAGGCGCCAGTCCACACGAGCGTCTTGTGCACCTCATCTCCATACCTCATGAAAGCCTCCGTGACATCCTTCTTGGGCGTCACGTACTTGATGTCCTCGGTGGCCATCTTCTTGATCCACTTGACAAAGTAGTCGCCTGTCCAGTTGAGGGACTCGACGAGGGAGCCATGGCCGCCGAGGCAGTTGGGGCCCATCATCATGAAGTAATTGGGGAAGTCAGGGACGGCGACGGAGATGTAAGAGTCGGGCTCTTCTTCCCAGCGGGTGGCGAGGTCGATTTTGGACTTGCCGATGACGGGGTACCGGGGACGGTGGGAGACGTCGAAGCCCGTGGCGCAGATGACTGGCAAGGCAGGTCAGCGATTGGATTCATTTGCAGAAGTTAGGGTCCAGGATGTGTACTTACTGACGTCGCACTCGTAGAACTTGCCGTCGGCGGTGTGCACGCCGTTCTCGGCGACGCGAGTGATGCCGCTGTCGGTGACGTCGCAGTTTGGCCTCAGGAAGGACTCGAGATATCCAGGGCCGGGAGTTATGCGGCGGCACCCAAGCTCCCACTTGGGGATCAAAGTTTCGCAGAGCTTCGGGTCGTGCTTGAGCTTTTCCGCCATCTGCTCGGCAGCCAGCTCCATGCCCTTCTGGTTGTTCTCGCCCTTCATGAAGATGTAGAAGGACTTGTTCGTCCGTGAGATGATGCCCTTGCGATGCTGCAGGTGGTACTCTGGGTCGTGGAACCGCTTCTTCTCCTCTTCGGTGTACCTTGGGTTGGGATCCGGATCGTCGCGGCCGAGGTGCTTTGACGGAGGAGCACGGTAGTAGACCCATGCAGGCCCGCGGATGAAGTTCTTGATGTCCGTACCGGGAAGCTTGGCCATCTGGGGCACAATCTGGATGCCGGAGGAGCCGTTTCCAATGACGGCGATTCTCTTGCCGGAATAGTCGTAGTTGTGATCCCACGCTGCAGAGTGCGTGATGTGGCCCTTGAAGTCCCTGAGACCGGAGATCTGAGGCCAGGATTCGTGAACGAGGACGCCTTGTGCTGAGATGAGGACGTGGCAGTGCTCGACACGACGGGTGCCCTCGTGCTCTACGGTGACCTGCCACTGGCCGAGGTCTTCTTGCCAGACGGCGTCGATGACCTTGGTGTTGAGGTGTAGGTCACGGTCGAGATTCCACTTCTTGACAGTGTGCTTGATGTATGCTAGGATATCTGGGCCGCTGGCATAGAAGCGGGACCAGTCTGGGTTGGGATCAAAGGGGAATGCCTGCGCCATGTCAGTTCGAGACCAATGATGAATTCCAAGCATGGGGAAGAAGACTCACGTAGATGTGTGCCGGAACATCACACTGCACACCAGGGTAGTCGTTCACGAACCACGTGCCACCGACTTCAGATCGAGCCTCAAAAATCTTGTGCTCGACAATGTCCCTCATCTCGGGGAACCTGTGCTGGAACTTATGCGCCATGATAAGTCCAGAGAAACCCGCGCCAATGGTGATGACCTTGATCTTCTTTGGTGTGTAGGCATACTCGGAGCCGAGCTTGAAGGGATCTTCGACGACCCCATTGTCGGTACTGTGGCCGTTGGTCACGGGTCGTTGGAAGCCATTGGTCAGGACTTCTGGGAGTTCTGCTGCTGGCATGCGGGGGATTTCTGAATCCGTGGGAGTGTTGATGATGTTGAAGGAGCCTGGGTGCACCGGTGTTGCTACCGGGATTTCGACGGGGGCTGTCATTGTGTTTGAGGTGATGAGAGCTATCGAAGATGTAAAGATGGAAATCAATCTCAGATGCTTCGTAAAGTGTCTTGACTTTCGATTCGATTGGATGCAAAGAGGCGACAATCACTGCTGCTCTTAATACAAACGAACAAGGGCTCAGCGACGGAGGGCAGCAGAGGAAAGCTTCAGTATCTTAGCATGCCCCCCCCCCCTTGAGGTAAGGTAGGCAGGCGTTGGAGAAACCGTATGGCGCCATGTTGCCCTCGGTAATCAGCGACAGACACAGCGCCATAGCGCCAAAACCAGCATCATGCGTTTGACAGCCCATACGCCGGTGGGAGTCAACCGTAGTCATTTTTCCACTAGGAATAGGGAATGCCGAGGGATATTGGCCATCCAGGCCTTCGGTAGTGTATCAGCAGATGGCAATGCCGATGGCTCAGTTGACTTTGGTAGAGGACGGTTATCCCAAAAGGGTTTACAATCTCGTCCCGGCCACCATTAATGCCGACTGGAGCGCCCCGTCCCCGCTTCCCCCCCCGCACTAATATGCCCCAGGCACAGCCGACAGCGGCGATGGCGGGGTTCAGTGTCGGCGTGTCGGTGCCGGATGCCTTCTGGGTCAAAAGAATCTCGGGGATATACTTGTATGATTGAGAACACACCAGTGAACACAGAAAGCATCAATTTGCCTTTTACGCATCACCACAACTTGACTTCAGTTCTTCTCCAAAGCCATCGTCATGCCTATTCCACGCTACACATACACCGGTCCAATCGACCACACCGTGGTCCCAGACCGTACAAAGGTGGTCGGCAAGTCCGTCATCATCACAGGCGGCGCCAACGGCATGGGGGAAGAATGCGTCCGCCAGTTTGTCGCCGCCGGTGCTTTCGTCACCTTCGGTGATGTCAACCATCGCGGCACGGAACTTGAGAAGGAACTCAACGCCAACGGCGAATGCTGTGTCTTTGTCAAGTGCGACATTCGAGACTGGGAGCAGCAGAAGACCATGTTTCAGACGGCCAAGGAGCGCAGCCCCGCGAGGAGCGTTGACGTTGTCATTGCGAATGCGGGCATCAGCAGAAGCTCAGGGGACAGTTTGTGGAACCTGGATGACCCGAATTCGGAGCCTACGAAGCCTGATCTGAACATCATTGATGTGAATCTTCGTGGAAGCCTGTATACATGGAAGCTGGCGGTGCATTACTTCCGACAACAACCCGAAGATGATGAGAGAGATCGGTGCTTCATCATCACGGGAAGCATGGTAGGGTGGATTGACTCGCCGGGAAACTGGGAGTACACGTCGACAAAGTACGGCCTACACGGTTTCATGCGAACCGCTAGGCGGAACAGTTGGGAACAGGGTATTCGGATTGTCTACGTGGCTCCTTGCTGGATCAAGAGTGCCATCAGAACGGCCGAGTACGAAAAGTGGCTCATGGACAAGGGTGTCGAATTTGGTGAGCAGGAGGACGTTGGAGGTTGCATGATGCGTGTTGCTTGCGACAAGTCGATCAATGGTAAGTGGCCTCGACCATCTCATATCCGGAATTACCTCAGAAGGCGGTTCACATGCTGATTTAACATGCCCAGGGCGATCGTTGATGATCACACCGCGGACGCTGGCCAAGGAAGGGTTCATGGATATCGATAGGGATGATTACCTGGACACCCCGGAAGACGCATATCTCAAGAAGGTGCAAGAAAGTCAGCTGGTGATCATTGAAGATAAATGGAGGGATGATTATAAAGTTAGGGTTTACAAGGAATGAAGGAAGCCATTGAGCATTTGCACATCACAGAGGTTTCGGCCCAAATTCAGAATATGCTACGAGTCTGCAAATAATGGTCATGCTACTTTGTAGGCCTCCCCCAATCTAATCATTCCCACGCAAGAAGATACTTCCGGTTTGAGCAGGCCGCACTAAAGCCGCACATCTGAGCGTCTGACGAAGGTTGCTCTGTTCCACATGTCAAGGTTCATGAAATACCGCTCAGAGACGTCAGACGCGATGCAACCTCTTAGGAAACGAGTGCCATCTTCGTCCGTGGGGAACCAGCCACAGCCAGTTGGTTGTTTCATGAGGCCATCTGAGATCAGGGGCGTGTCGAAACGTTCAGTCTCACCTCCAAGCCACCGTTCGAGAGCTGCTAAGCGAAAGTTGTGGGAAATATTCGGGTTGAGACTGGTAACCTTCCGATACGTGAGCAACTCCGTCTACACAGCAGCCCACAACGTCGCAAGCTTTGAGCACAAGTGTGGAAAACCAATTTCGTGAAGCTCACTGAGCACACAGCCCTGTCGGCCCCAGGTAAACTTTTCGTGCGCATGGTTCAGTCCATCGGAGCTGTCCCCGAGGCTTTCTGAAGCGTCTTCATGATTCCAATCCAGCATCGGGTCGAGCTCGGCGTCTTGTTGCAAGCTGATAGAACCTTTGTCTGCAAGGCCAAAGACCAACAATAAACAGCGGCAACCAAGTTGACAAGACGGTTTCCATCTATCGATAGTCGCTTTGGGACCTCTTGCGCAAGTTTCGTCGCGCTGTCTGGACGGTGATGGCAGAGTTGCTCATTCGATGACATGGAGAAATCGTGTGTAGCCAGATCAGCCTTCGATTCTATATCTGCTCCCATTGCAAGAAGGCAAACTAATAGAACGATCGCACCGAAGAGGGTCTCGTCATCCATGCCTCTCTCTGCGAGTGTCATGAGCATGGACGACTACGGGCCAGGGGGCCGGGACCCTGGGGGTTACTAGCAGACTAAGGGGCCGAGCGTTAGTAGAATTATATATATATAGATGCGGCTAGAGGCCTAGATAAGGAGAAGGAGGGCATCGATTATTCTACGTCTCTATAGCTACCTACTAATAGACTTATTACTCGTCCTTTACTTATTACTAAACTACTCCTTTAATATAATAATCGATCTATCCTTTAGGAGGTAACGACTATTAGATATAATAGTAACTAGAGAGACGCGGAATACTAGGAGCTAGACTATAGTAGGGTACTAAGAGGACGTTAATACTAGGGGTAATACGCTACTAATAGAGTATAGCTAAGTAACTAACTAAGAGACTATAGGAGATACCCTAATAATAAGCGACGAGGAACTAGATAGGTAACTAGAAGAGGAAAGACGGAAATTCGTATATAAGAGGAAGATCGAGGAATTAACTTTACTAAGAAGGGGGGAGGACCCCTCGGCCTAACGGCCCCTACTCTAAGGATAGCCTATAATAAAGGAAACTATAAGAGTATATCCTTTACTAAGATCTAGCTACTACTTATCTATTATAAGGGGGCTAGCTAAGTAGAACTTAACTTATTCCTATTTAGTCTAGATATAAGATTCTAAATTAATAATAAGAGCTTTTAGAGAGATATTAATAAAATAGTATATATAAGTAGCTACTTTATAGATAACCTATAATAGAGATAGATAGTAAACGTATAAATAAACTATAATTTAATTTATAATATTACCTAGAAGGTAATAGAGACCTAGCTATAGGAAAACGCGGACGACGATAATACCCGAGTACTCTAAACTATTATTAAACTATACGGCTATAATTAATATTTCTAAAATCCTAAGTAGAAGTATTAAGACTTCGTAGACGCGTATAATAGCCTAGAAGCGGAGCTACTAGAGCCCTTACTATAGATTTATAGGGTTACCCTACTCCTTACTAAGTTAGACCTAGACCTCGTTTAATAAATTATAGCTTAAAGTATTCCCTATATAAGAATAGAACTAAATAGTACTATAAAACGAGCTAAGACCCTATTATAGACGAAACGACCCTAAAATAACCCTAGTATACGAATAATTAGGAATAGATAAGGAGATAGTCTAAGTACTTAGTAATATACTAGGAACGTGCCCCTAATACGTATATAAATACTTATTAGTAAGGAAGTAAGGGATAAAGCGCGGAATAGAAAGTACTTAAAATATAGCTATAGTCCCTAAAGATATAGCTAAGGTCCCTAATAGTAGATTAATAGTAAGCTACTAGGAGGTTAGGAAGCCTAGAAAACGTCCGATACTATACTTATAATAGGTTTAGCTACTATATAAGTAACTACTTAAAAGTAGCCTATACTTTATATAATAAATAGGGATATACGTTTAAGAGCTATTAAAAAACTTAAAAGTTAACTAAGAGCTAATCGGTAGTAGGCTATTAATAGATAATAACTAGGAATAGGATAAGTAGTTACGACTATTACGAAGAAGATTTAAAGTAAAGATTAAGATATAGCTAAATAATTAATAGGTTATAGTAGAAGTAATACTAGATAATAGAATAGACGTAAATATTATAAGTAGTAACCTACTAAGGAAGTTAGGATTATAGCTTATACTAAATAAGGAATCTTTAGCTACCCCCCTAAGTAACGAGCGAATCCTAACCTTTAGTATAAGGAAGCTTACTTATAGGGTTACTAATAACTCTAAGATTATAAGGATCTAGTCCTCTAAGTATAAAGTAATAGACGAGATCCGGAACGGCTATAATATTATATTAAGTAACCCTTAGCTAACTTAGACGAACTCTATTAAAGACTAGTAGTCGAAGTACTAGAGATACCTACTTTAGAGAGAAGATATTAAGATCGTAGTATTAAGGAAGGAAATTAGGAAAGTAGTAGAGGAGACGGATATAATTATAATAATTATACCGGAAAACGTCTAGATACTACTATAGGGGGTATAATAGGATAACTACTTTAGAGATAAAGCTATAACCTTATAAATCCTATAATAGTTCTAAGAATTTAGAGATATATTCGATATAGAGAGAGCCGCTACCCTACTATAGTACTATAAGTAGGACTATACTATTAATATAGAAGTAGGGAAGAGAGTTCTATTCGGGCCTATCTACGTACTCGTAGAAGAGGAACTTAAAGTACTCTAGGAATATATCGACGACTTACTAAAGAAGGGATAGATTAGGCCCTCTACTAGCCTAGCTAGAGCCTTAGTACTATTCGTCTTAAAGAAAAGTAGTAAACTTAGGATATATATAGATTATAAAGTATTAAATAAAGTTATAAAAAAAGATCGTATAGTACTCCTATTTATTTACGAGATACTTAATAGGCTATTTATAGCTAGGCTCTTTACGAAGCTCGACCTTAAAGATATATACTACTACTTTAGGATTAGGGCTAGAGATAAATAGAAGACTACCTTTAGGATAAAGTATAGATACTTCGAGTACTTAGTTATACTATTTAGACTCGTAAATATACTAATTACTTTCTAGGCGTATATTAATAAAGTACTAGTAGGCTTTATAGATATAATTTATATAATCTATATAGATAATATCCTAATATACTCGAAAATAATAATAGAATACTAGAAGAGTACTAGAGCTATACTATAGAGACTTAGAGAATAGGGGTTATACGTAAACCTAGATAAGTACGCCTTTAATATAACTATAATAGAGTTCCTAGGGTTTATAATATCACTAATAGGACTCTCGATCGTAAATAAAAGAATTACTATAGTACGAGACTAGCTAATACCTAAGATATTTAAGGAACTATAAGGTTTCCTTAGATTTACGGGGTTCTATAGGCGCTTCGTAAAGAACTACTTAAAGATAGTAGTACCCTTTACTAATAAAGGTAACTATAACCCTATAATACCCCTACTACTAATAACGAAGGAGATTATAGTATTTAAGAAACTAAAAATTATCTTTATAAGAGTACTAGTACTACGCTACTTTAATCTATTACTTAGAACCCGAGTCGAGCTAGACGCTTCGAGCTTCGCGATTAGATCTATTATCTCTTAGCTAGAAGGGGATAGCTAGAGACTAGTCGCCTTCTTCTCGAGGAAGCTCTAGGGGGTAGAACTAAGATATAATACCCTAGAAGTAGAAATAATAGCGATTATAGAATTATTTAGAATATAGAAGTAGTACTTAGTATATAGTAGAGATACTATAGAAGTACTACTTAGTATATAGTAGAGATACTATAGAAGTACTAACTAATTACTTAAATTATAAGTACCTCCTAAATAAACTAAAGATATTAGGAAGATAAGCTAGATAGCTATAAGCCCTAGTAGAGTTTAACTTTAGAAACGACTTTAGAGCTAGTAATAGGAACCTAGTAGACGGCCTATTATAGCGACTAGACTATAAGCCGTAAAAAAGAGAGTAAGACGAGGCTCGAGCTAGATATCTACGATCGTAGTTACGATAGTTTAGTAACCTTATTAGCGTAGTTAAAGAGTACTACTAGTAGGGAAATAACTAGCTACTATAAGAAGTTATCTAGGACGAATAATAAAGAAATAAATTCTATTTATTAGGGAAATAGAGGGGGAAGAAGGACTAGGGGGATATAGATAGGCTACTATAGTACTAAGGGAAGGTATTTATACTATAGAATAACGACCTTAGAAAGGAAATCTTATAATAAGTATATAATAGCCTAATAGTAGGGTATTAGGGATATAGAAAGACGATTATACGACTATAGAATACTTACTTCTAGAATAATTTATTAAAAGATATTAGGACTTATATCCCGACCTATTTAACCTACTAAATTATGAAACTACGATAATATAAGCCTTATAGTACCCTTACTAGTCTACTACTACTAGGTAGGCCGTTCTAAGAGCTCTCTATAGACTTTATAACGGGCCTCCTACTAATAGTAAAGTAAGATACTATACTTATTATAGTAGACCGATTTATAAAGTATATATAATACTTCCCTATAAGTAATAGACTTATAATAGAGGGTCTCGTAATAACTTTATAGGATAACGTCTTTAAAATATACGGGCTCCCTAGAGGAATAGTATCGGATAGAGGATCCCTCTTTATAAGTAAGTTCTAGATAATACTTTATAGACGGATAGGGATAGAGAGACGCCTATTTATAGCGTTTTACCCGTAAATAGACGGTTAAATAGAACGATAGAACTAGAACCTCGAATACTACCTTAGAACGTTCTATAATACGGAATAGTTAAACTAGGCCTAGCTACTCCTATTAGTAGAGTTCGTATATAATATATCGTTCTATTCGACTATCTAATAGTCCCTAGCGGAAGCCCTAATAGGGTATACCCTAGCTAGTCCTAGTAACCTATTATAATATTAGTAATACTAGGGAAACGCAGTCATAGTAAAAGAACGTAATATAGAATAGGAGAGGAATAGGAGAAGGATACGAGATCTACTATAGGAATATAGTAGATAATAAGCTAGATACTATACTAAGAACTATAAACTAAAATAGTATAAAGAAGGTAATATAGTCTTATTATTAGTAAAAATAGTTAAATAATAGCGACTAAGTAGGAAGCTATCGGATAAGTACCTAGGACTATTTAAGATTATTAGGAAAGTCGGGGACTATAGCCTCGTATATAGGCTATAGCTACCTACTAGCTATAGAATCTACGACGTCTTCTATATATCCTACCTAGAAGACTAGAAGCCGCGGCTATAAGAGCTAATACTAAACCTATAGACGATAGAAGTTAACCTAATTATAGGGATAGAAGATATATACTTAGTATAGGAGATCGTAGCTTATAAGGGGCCGCTACGTAATAGATAGTACTTTATTAAGTAGGCTAGTTACCCCGAGAGTGAAAATTCGTAGGAGCTAGCTAGAAATATCGCGGATAATATAATTAATAGCTACTACGAGGAGTAGAATAGAAAGAAGGATTATAGTAGTAGGTTACTAGGAGAGTAATAGCGGATAATTATAAGGTATTAATAGGGGACTAGCCCCTGCCCTACTAGAAGCTAAGTAAAAGTAAGGTAATAAAAAAAAAAAAAAAGAAAAGATAGATAGGAGACTACTAGTAGACTAGTAGTAGTAGTAGTATAGGTATATAGTATAGAATTTACGTATCCTAGCTATCCTAGCTATCTAGGCTACCCTTAACCCTAAGATTATTACTACTAATAGTATTATCTTCTACCTCCTCCTCGTTAGTAAGGGTATTATAATTCTATAGTAGGTTAGTAGTAGACTACTAATAGACTACTAAGAAAGGACTTACGACGAGATTATAGCTCTCTCGTACCTCGGAGAGTATAGTAAAGATATTACCGACCCTACTAGTAATCTACTATAGGGCAGTAGTAGTAGCCTCGGCGGCCTAGGCGGACTACTCGGCGGCCTAGGCTAGGCGCTTAGTAGTAACTAGGCAGCGGGCCTAGTACTACTCGGCGTCCTCCTTTTCGGAGGCGGCGCGCTTCTCCGCGCTAGCGGCCTACCCCGCTAGAGGGCCTTAGTAGTATCGGCCCTAGCCTTATTAAGGTTAGCCTATAGTAGATTAGTAGTAGACTACTAGGAGATAATAAAGGAAGATATACTTTAAAGTTACTAGTATAGCCGTTAGCGGCTATAGCCTTTATAGCTAATTAAAGAGCCCGGAAGATAGGCTAGTCCTTAACGGGGGGCTATAGCGGTTTAGCTATAGACTACTAGAGGGGTACTAGAGGTACCTACGGGGATATATACTTTTCCCTTCTAGGAAATATTATAGTACGAATATTTAGCGGAGGCAGCTACCTATAGTTAGTAGGGTACGGGGGGGGTACTAGTAGACTACCTAGAGACTTATATCCGTCGTTCTTATAGTAGGAGTAATCCTAGGTACTAGCCTAGACCTATTACTTAGCTATACGGTCTATATAGTAGAGGTACGGTATACTTCTAGTAGTATAGGGCGTATTAGTAGCGTTATAAGCGGGGTTCCGGGTAAGGGGAGCTATAGTTCTATAGCAGATTAGCGGCGAGCTACTAGGGGACTACTAGCGGACTACTTATAAGAGGAAGGGGTATAAGTAAGATTAACGAACTATAATAATATTAGTACCTAGACTACTACTAGACTATAATAGACTTATAATTAAGTAATTAAAAATTTAAAAGAAACGAAAATCTATACGAAGTGAGTAAAAGAACCCTAGGTAACTAACTACTAGGACCTAGGACTCCTAGACTAAGGCCGAGATAGGCCTAAGGAAGAGCTACTTACTATCGTTATCGTTATTATTATTAAAGAAGAAGAGAATAAGAGACTTAGAGACTAAAAGAAGCTATTAGATATACGGGAGGGCTATAACTATATAAAATAGAATAATACGCTATTCCTTATTGCGATTTTAAGGTAAATAGGAGTAGTAACCTATATAATAACTATAGAGAGCCTTAATAGTAAATATAAGAACCCCTTAGTAGACTATTAGAAGATATAACTACTAAATAACGACCTAGAATAAAGAAAGAACGTAGAATTAGAAATAGAAAGAGTAAAGATATCCGTAGTAGACTAATAGTAGAACCCCTAGGGGTAGCCGAGGACTAAGGCGTACTTAGTAGACTAAGGAAAGAAGACTAGAATAGATAATAAAGATAATAGATAATAAGATAAATAGAATAATAGGATAGTAAATATCTATAGTAGACTAATAGTAGAACCCCTAGGGGCAGCCGAGTACTAAGGCGTATCTAGTAGACTAAGAAAAGAAGAAAGACTAGAATAGATAATAAAGATAATAGATAATAAGACTAATAGAATAATAGAATAATAGAATAATAGAATATTAGAATAATAGAATAATAGAATAACGGAATAGTAGTAGCTAGTTAAGGCTATAGGTACTACCTAGTAGGCTATAAGGAGAGGAAACTACTAAAGGCTATTACTTCGAGACGAAGTAATAAGAGAGGAGGGCCGTTATATTATAAGCACGGACGACTACGGGCTAGGGGGCCGGTACCCTAGGGGTTACCGGCAGACTAAGGGGCCGAGCGTTAGTAGAATTATATATATATAGATGCGGCTAGAGGCCTAGACAAGGAGAAGGAGGGCATCGATTATTCTACGTCTCTATAGCTACCTACTAATAGACTCATTACTCGTCCTTTACTTATTGCCAGACCACTCCCTTGACAGCGAGGTAGAATGCAGTCAAAACTACCGTATAAAGAGGACGCAGCTTCATTAACAGCCCATAGTTGCCGCAGCGACGTTCGAAAAGTCTACTTTCTGTGTTGACAATCGTTGATAGAGCTCTGCAGGCAATGAATACTAGGTTGTCGCATACCGCCTGAACCGAAGTGTAGCAGAAGTTGTGTTTCCACTAGTATGGAATTCGAGTATATCCTGCATCGAAAAGCTGTCGGACACAGCTGTAATCGGCGTCCCAGCGCCCGCAAATATCTTTCTCCTCTCCCGAAATCGCGTCGCTTGATTGAAGCTAGTGCTGACCTCATGTAGTGCCAAGTTAGTATGGGATCGCAGGACCGAGATCAGAAGGCTATCAAGCACAGTGTGTCCATTAGGGTCCACATAATTGAAGGCAATTAACATTTCATCTTCATGTGAGTTGACGAGGTCTTGAATGGCCAGGCAGCACGAGTGACCGCCGTCCAGGTACGATGCTGCAAGGTAGTATAGATGAATCGCTTTGACTTCATCTTCCGACAGGGGGCTATCAATGACGGACTCAAGGTTTCCCGCCATGATGGCGAACGCCCAAGATTCTGAATTGAGCCTCTGTGCAGTTTGAGATATGGCTTCCGTGGCCAGTCTATTCGAGATTGGCAAGTCGGTCTGTGAGATCTTACTAACCTGATCATGTATGTATGCCTGTTGCATGGAATCTCGAAGGTTTCGATCATATCTCACTTGTTCCGGCCATGCAGTCCACGTGGTTTGATTGTGCAAGTCGTACTCGGCCTGGTCAACGGACTCTTCGGGGGATTCTTCGCCAGATTCGTATTCGACAGTATCTTCGTGATGAATCGCCCATTGGCATAGGTCCGTTGGTCGTGGTATCTCGGCCGACGCTCAGTTTTGCACCCCGATCAAACAAGTCAAATACAGCGTTCGTATTTAACTATTTAGCTCGCTGAAATCGACGTATTTGTTTATTTAGCTCTATTTATAATATTTAACTTATTTATTAGATAATAAAGCTCTTATAATAGTCAGGGACCCACCTATTACCTAGAATCGTTAGTATTAACGCCGTTAATACCCTAATATAGCCCTCCTAATTAAATAGCCCCTCGACGAAGCTAGTTATTAAAGCACTGAAGCTCTTCTAACGCCTCTAGAGCCCTTCCTTATAATGATCGCGTCGAGAGTAAAGCGCCGGCCGTAGTAAATCGCCGTAGGGAGGTCGGAATTAGACTACGTTAGGCGTAAAAGTTAGGTTCGAATTAAGTCTAGTAGACGCGCCCTAAAGACTATTATAGATATATTAATAATAGTAGTAGGAGTAGCGATAGCTTTAATAGTATAGGTAGTATTATAGTAACGTTATAGGTAGGTAATATTATAGATAGTTCTATTAGTAGAATTACTACTTTAGTAGGGGATTTACGCCTTAGTAATTTTTAGGGTAGGAGACTAAACTAGCTGATTAGTAGATTAATATATATAGGTCTTTTCACCTATTAGTAATAGTAGTTAATAGCTTAATTAGTTAAGGTCTCTACTTTATTATAGAGGGTTTAGGTTCGATTCCTAGTATTAGCGTTTATATTACCTATTATAAATAAAGTTTTAATTAGCTTAGTTACTCTTTTTTATAGGTCTCGAGTCTCGATATCTATTTAAACGTTTACTAAATATCTAAATATTATAAATCTATAATATATATAATAAGTAAGTATACTATATAAGTAAGTATACTACGCGACTATAACTATGCGATTATCTATTCTATATCGCGTCTTTCTCTACTAATAATTATACTATAGCCGTCTAATAAAGGGCAATTACTCCTTACGATCTAGGCTCTCGAAAAAAGTCCCGAACTTAGTATCCGTTACGTTATAAGTATATACGGTATCTATCGCGTAAAGCTTAGTCGACGACTAAAGGGTATAGCTTTACGACGCGATACTATATCTAAATCGAAGAAATTAACTAAGCTAGAGGAATTAACGATTATTTAATACGTACTCGAGCTAGATTCCCGATTATTTCCTCCCGGCTATCTAAGGTAGAAGATATAGCTAATCGACTACTTACTAACTGCGACGCGCTACGCGTCGGGAAGCGCTAGGCCTTAAACTTCGTTAAGCGATAACTAGAGCTTAAGGCGCGTTTCTTTCGTAAATACGACTATTAGAGAGCCTTATACGAAGATCTTAATACGATAAATGCGTAGTTCGCGCTTATTCGTAATATAATCGTAAAATATAGTATTATAAAGTCTAATATCTATAACTTCGACGAGATAGGGTTTATAATAGGTATTATCTTAATAGGAATAGTTATTATAAGCGCTAAAAAACGTTCTAATATAAAGCTAGTCTAGCTAAGAGGTCGGGAATAGGTTATAGTAATCTAAGGCGTTAGCGTGGACGGGTAGTACGTCCTACTATTTATTATTATAGCAGGGAAAAATTACCTCTCGAGTTAGTACGAAGATAGTCCTCTATTTTACGATTAAGTAATTACTACGACTAATAATAGCTAGATAATAAACGAGAAGGGCCTAGAATAGATTTAGTATTTTAATAAGTGTACGAAACTTCGTACTTAGGGCGTTTATCGCCTCCTTATCCTCGACGGCTACGAAAGTTATTACTCCGTTAATTTCGAGCTCTATTATAAGGAGAATAATATTATTATACTCTATATACCTCCCTATTCGTTATACTTACTCTAGCCTCTAGATATTAGCTATTTTAGCCCGCTTAAGTAAGCCTATAGTTAGTAAATTAAAAAGAAGATAAGGGCGGGTATAAGCTATATTACTAAGGAGGACTTCTTCCCTATATTTTTTATAGCCTTTATAGAGTCTATAATAGAGAAGAATATTTAAGGAGGATTTAGAGGGGCTAGGCTTATTCTAATAAACCCGGAAAATATAATTTTAAAGCTAGATATAAAGTTACGGACGCTAATGCCCTCTAGAGAGGATCTAATAATACTAGTACCTTAGATCTCCTAAACGCCTAATAACCTAGTTAAAGCTAGTTCGTAGTCTAATTTTATTAAAGGTCGAATTACTAGATACTAAAGAAGCTCTCTAATATTAATTATTAAAGCTATCGACTACTTTATAAAGGGGGCATATAGAATTATATATAAAATAGCCCTTATAAAGTTAGAGATCCTTATCCTTTAAGAAGAGAATGCGACCCTAAGTAAGTATCGTAGAATAAAGAAAACGCGTCTCAGGCAAAGAGGAAGTCTTACTCTAGGCTAAGGACAGGAGCTATAGGGTAAAATTAAAGTTAATATATAGGTAAAGGAGGAAACGCGTCGGAGTAGTAGTCGTAAACCGAGGGTTAAGACGCAGAAGCGGCGATATAGTATTTACGGTAAGCCGGGGTATAACGCGCGAACCTATTAGATAGAGGTAGAGTCGTCTAAGGAAGAGGATTCCGAATAGTTTTATTTAATTTAAGTCGTTCTAGTTAACTAGAATAAAGTTCTTATTGCGTAGTCGTAGTCGCGTAGTATACTTACTTATATAGTATACTTACTTATTATATACGTTATATTTAGCTATTTAACTATAGGAAAATAGGTTATTTATTGAGTTATTTAATAATTTAACTTATTAGATTTAATCGGGGTGTATTACTGCCGACGCTGCTAGTCGTAAGTGTCCTAGCGATAGTGCGGTAATTAAGTGCTCGAGCAGCGAGCGGAAAGCGTGAGGGCTCATAGCGACTTCACTAGATGCGACCTCCTGCAAGAGACCTGCGGTCCATTGTTGTGGTCCTCGCCCCCAGTATTTGGCCGTCACATAGGAGTGCATCCAGTAATCGTGGAGCCAACCAGAAATGGCCCTGGGTTATCTGTCAGTCTTCCGAAAACCTGATTTTGAAGTGGAATATGGATCTGGCAACAATCATCATTTACCCTATGTCATGGTCACAGCACTTGTTCATGAGCTCGGAATGATTGCTTTGGAGAAGTAACATAGCGCGATCTCGAAAAGTTTTCCTCTGGATCAATGCAGCCGTTGGCGTCGATAGTGGTCCTTGGTGTTTTGGGCTAACAGCCTCTGGACTCTGAATGTTCAGGTATTGGGGCGTGGCTGGATGAATACCGAACGGCGACGGGTGATTTGTTCCATCTCGCCCCATCAGCGAGGCTTTGTAGGCGGCGTAGGGAAGATTCCATTTCGAAAACCTGAGTTGCGTGAAGAGGTGTCAACTATGCTTCCTAAAACCTGCGATGTCTGGGAAGTACTTACATCCCTGGAGCCAAACATTTCTCTTCCTCATTACGGATGCAGTCGTGCAGATAGCGTCTGAGTTGCTTCTTGTCCACTCCCTTCCTGTTGATCATGGCGCCGTCGCCTTGGTGAATGCTCACATCAGACGTTGTGGCCCCGGTACGATTGCGTTTTCCGAGTGCAGTCGTGATCGCTTCTTTCTCTTTCGTCAAGATTTCCTTTCGTATGCCCCACTTCCGAAAGTGGTAGCTGTATTGCTTGTCCCTGCAAAGGTAAATCGTCAGCAGGTGAATTCAAGGCGACGAGGCTATGCAGCCTGACTCAGACTTACACAGCGTGGAAGTCGTGAGCTTCTTTCATGTGCTTCACCAAAACCGCAATTTTCATGGGCTCTTGGGACTCGCCGTCTCCGAGATAGGCATTGATGATAGTAGACTTGAGAGATTCCCACCTCTCTTCGTGTCGGGCTGGAAGGCTTGGAACGGACATCTTTGGGATATGACTGGTGAAAGGGACGGGGACTGATGTAACGAAGTATGATTGAGATTTCGAGAAAGCGAAAACTGTTGCAAAAGAGGCTAGAGAGAAGATGGAGATGAAGATCAGCGAAACATGAGAAATGCGGGAACGTTGTGGTCTATATATGCCCAACGGCGACGACACAGCCTCCGAACCCCCCTTTGGCTTTGACCGGTGAGGCTCTTGCTATGGGCATGGGATTTTGCGTTGTCTGCGCACCGAGAAAGCGTCAGACAACCAATTGTTTCCGGACGACAAAAGCTGCCTGACGAATGGCCATGCAGGTTGCCAACCTTGGGTACATACCAGGTGCCAGCTCAGAAGGCCGGCTGCATGTGAACGCGCTGATAACTGCTTTCTGCCTTGATGAAAGTGGGTTGTGTAGTCCAATAAACGTTCAACACACATGGTAAATGGCCTCTCGGAGGCCGACATTTCAGCCTTGAGGACGCGGCAAGCCAGGTAGATGACACTTCCGCACCCCCCAAGTTTCACGCTGAGGCCTGGGCTTTCTATCGCAAAAGTTGAACGACCAATAACAGGGATGCAAATCAATCATTCCTTTCCCGACTGACGATGTTGGGGGTCAGCTTGTGCCGTCGCTCTTGAGGGGAAGGCACACTGCCCTACGCCCGATGTAAATCCTTGAATGTGCATGCCCAGCGCTCCCCTAGTATCTAAGAACAAAAGTAGAGCAGCAAATCAAGTTGGTGTTTCTTTGAATTTGCGGGTCTATTCGAATAGCGTCGATCACTGCCAACGTGTTGGACCTTCCTTGTCACATCGGGATAGGTGCCACAAGGTGACCGAAGTTGATCACTGAGTATGGGGAAATCAATGTTCAAGGCCTTCTAACACCTGGAAAGGGGATATATACCTTCGGTAACGGAGTGGAGCGTATGTTCTGCGCCAGTCCGTCAAGAAAAGGATGTGAGGTCTCCCCAGCATAAAAACGAGTCTTCCGATCTCTCGATATGGTAAAATTAGTGCATTGGACATTCACTCCCTCCCACAATTCATCTTTTGACTGCTGATACAGCCGTCTGACGTCTTCTGAATTCTTTTCAGACCAAGATACACACCTATACTTTGTCTCCGATCCTTACTTCTTCACCAACCTCATTACAAGTGTAACAGGCATCAGTCAAAGCTTAAGACTCCACACCAAATATGACGAAGTCAGTGTACGTACAGATACCCTTGAGCTATACGTAGGCATGCTCACAGCTACGCATGATCCAGTTCCAGCCCAAAGTATGACATCGTCGACGATACATCGAGTACAGCTGCTCAGTGCGGTTCACCTCCGAGGTCTCCATCGAAGCCCAGTGGGTCTAAGAAGACGGACAAGAAGAAAAGCAACAAGCCCCCCGAGCGCGTCTGTGGTGCCAGCATGGATCATGGCCTGGCGTATGTCGGATCAGAGTTTTATCAGTAAGTCGATGGGTGTAATCTGCTACAAGGCCTTGCCGACAACGAAACCTTCACGTACCAGGACATGTCCGTTCCTTCTACTTTCTTGACATGCTAGGCTTTCGGAATTCACGTCCCACGCCAATTCATTTCACTACTTGGCAGCATGTAGTACTCAGACGTTCCTTCACTATCTAAATCAACTGTGAAGGTTTATGTCCATCTGAATGCTCAAGTGGTGATGATCCCTGGCTCGATGTTCTTAATTGCCACCAGCCGTCAGCTCCTTTCCGCATCTGGTAAACCTCCTTTAATAATCGAAACCCAAGAGAGAATACGAGTATCCACTGGAGTATTGATTGAGAGCATCCTCCTCATCACAAATTTCACTCGTCGTTGGGACGTGACACTGAAACTTCCGCGCGAATATAGAGGCCAACCAGACCAGTTGCACTAGGGTTTTCCCTTCACGCCTTTTAGATACTTCTGCAATTGCAGGCAATGCAGTCGAATGCTGCCGGTACGATATAAGCGCGAAGAGCCCAATTGCCGATTAAGCTGAATGCATTCCTGGCAGTGTTAAGTCCCACGAAGATGTTCTGCTCAGAATCCATGAACATTCTCGTGTATCTTAAATCATTAAAACCAGCAACAGGAAAACACGCCATCTGCTACTTGGGTTAACGTGCCACTGCAAAGCTTTTGCCATTGACTATGGAGTTGGTCGCATCTGGGCGCGTGTCAAGCTCAAAAGGCGAACGTGAGCCTCTGCTCGTCGAGATCAACTTCACCTCGGAATCATTTTCAGGAAGGCAATGTGGACGCGCCACTATTTGAGTACCTGTGTGGGCTGTTTCATTTATACATAGCATCTTCCTCCACGAAGAATAGCTCTTTGTTGATGTTCGGCGCCCCAGTAGGCCATTACACAGGCACTTCTGTGCTCACACATGCCCGTAGCCTCCAAAATATGCACGTCTAGGAGATGGAGCGGAAGAAACCAGCGAGCTGGTTGTACTGATCCTGGCTCAAATCCTGGTAGATAAGGCAGTCGGAGCCGCAAGGCAGGGCGTAGGGACCCTCAACAGGGTCACCAACCAGAACCGTGGCGAGGTTCATGCAAGTCGCGGGAACGCCCGAGATGGACATGGCTGTAACGATGTTAGCATGGTCCACCCTGAGAGAGTCTGATAGAAGAGCCTACAATTGGCAGCAGGCGACTGGACTGTGATCGTGAGACCAGTGAGATCATCCGCACAGCGATCGTACTCAAACTGGGGTACACCGGGAGGACGGCCTTGGCGAGCCTCAAGAGGCATGAACTCGCCGGTCCCGATGTCCCGCTTGTCGAAGTGGGTGATAATTTGGACCAACTTGACCCAGAGGTCACCGAAGATACCCAGGGCTTGACCGAACTTCGCCTCACCAGGTTGCGCGCTCATAACAGCGATACCGACAGGGAGGAGAAAGTTCGAGGGCTTCATAGTGAAAATTGGTGGTGTAGGCGGTGATTGGAATGTGAGGGGTTGATTGTCTGAGGTTGAGAAGTGATTGCTTTGGACTTGATGGAACTAAGGAGATACATAGTTGGACATGACGGCTGCTCTTTATAGTTTTAAGCGTCTGCTTGTCAACTGAGAAGCAGTGTCATCCAGGCAGCCTAAACACCTTCAAGTTGCACATTCATGCAGTGCATGTCGTTTCATTCCACTTAGTTTCCACTGTCCCGCTTCCTCTCAGCTCTGAAGTCTGGTCTTCCAGGCATAGAACACACCATCGAGATCGAGTGATCGAGTTGTAAGACTCAAACCGATGGATGCTGCGTTACTCTGACCCAGAATCCACAACTAGAGTGCCAAGGCTGACATGAAGCTGAAGGATTCTGGCCGATGGACGCCAAGGCCACGCCGAACTGCTCCTTCAACCAGTAAGCCAAGTCGTCAGCGGTATAACTTCATGACGGACTTACTTTCGTAAGCGGATCTATTGGTTTGCGGCACTCACTCAGGGGTTAACCTCCACTTTGGATAACCATCTGCTTCAGCAATCAGGGGGGCTGAAAAAGTTCAATAGCAGTTGCCGTAAGTTGGTTGACAACAATCATCCTTTGTAACTTGGCAGACTCCGCTTTAGCCAAGAAATACTACCCTATCGCCGTACATGCGATCCTTCAAGACATATACTCCACGAGGCTTTACTATTTCCACCAGGAGCATAACTGTTGTGGGTGCGGGATAGTCGGCATTGCCAAGTCAAAAGCGGATTGGTTGCCTCGGACTAAAAGGGGGCATGATGACGTTGGTGTACGGCAGCCCAAAGTTGCAATGGTTCTGGGGTGATAAAGTGCGATGCGGAAATGCCTCAGTGATTTTTAAAAGGCTCTCCAAGCCGGTCAAGTCGTTACCAATTTTAGCCAACCTTGCGGGAATACCCTCACAGAACAAGTCCCTACTGATTTCCGGTACCTGAAACAATAAGACGTCAGAAGTACTTGCTGTCCTCACCGAGCAAAGCTGTTCTTCACACAGTATCTCATGGCTGACAGATCCTATTGATTCTTGTTATATTGACTCAACACAATGGAGCTCTTGCTTTGCTTGACCCGCAGGTAACTGGTTCATGGCCTTGGCATCCAGTGCCGAGGACCAATTCAGATCCACTAGGATTTTGATCCCAGCAGTGAACCATTCCTTTTGCCGTCAAAGGCTGTGCCGAATAAGCCGCCAAGTCTGTAATGCAACCGAAACCTGACTTTCTGAGCATCGTTGATCTGATGACTTTCGTTTCCGGCGATGTGCGTTTTTTCGGACCTCACTTATCACATTCATTGCCGTGCTCACCTCAGAAACCCACCCATTCGGTGGCCCCGGAGGATTCAGTGACGTTATTACTTGACTTGTTAATCGGTTGCATCAGTCCCATCGAGAAATACCCTCGCGACCGAAATTGTGTTAATACATTGACAGCCCAGATTTGCGACCTGAAGCTCATCCCTTTCTCCCCCCTCAAGCTTAGCAAAATGGCGACCGAAATCATGTCCGCCGTCGCAAAGTCTGGGATCGACTTCCCGGCCCTCCTTCGCAGCTTGGAGCCTGTCGCCTGGCTTTACACCTCAGCACTCGTTTTCGTTTTGACCATCCATCAACCACCTGGGTCCTCTTCGCGATGGGGTCTTCTCCCTCTGAATCTGTTCCCGGCTGTCATGAGTTTTCTGTCAGCGCATAAAGCGTCACAGGGCTTGCCGGGGGCAGAATGGTTGATGGGATTCGTCTCCATAACGTTCATTTTCCACATGACATCTGGGCTATATTTGGATGGCTGGCATTTGAACGGGACGGGCCGCAAAACAAACAGACCCACCAACGACCCAAGTAATATTGGGTCCTCCAAGTCATCGCACTGGATGATCAGAGACGGCTTTCGACACGTTCACAATCCCCGGCGTCAAGTGCTACAACCCCGAGGAACTACAGATAACCCTGCTTCCACTCAGCGAAGGCGATTCATCTTCTGTCTCCGCCAGCTCGCCGTCATCATCTCCCTGTCTCTCCTCTACGGGGCTCTCGAAGCTGCCCAGATGTACCTTCTCTTCCCCATGCCGCGAGACTTCTACCCTCATCATGCGACCTACTTCCACTTCGCGCTCGACCGACAGACAAAGCTCCGCGCCGTCTTCTGTCTCAACTGGCTGTGGCAGAGCGTCATCATGCTCAGCATCGTGCACCGCATAGCATCCATTTTCTGGGTGGGCATTTTCCAGACAGACGACACAGATGAGTGGCCTCCTCTTTTCGGCAATCCCCTGGAAGCGTACAGCATACAGAGATTCTGGAGCGTCTTCTGGCACCGCATCGGATCACCTTCACAGAAGAGCTGGGGCCGGGCGATTGCAAGATTCTTTCTCAAAAGAGACAGCTCAGGAGAAAAGATCTTCGTGGCCATGTTTGTATTTCTTGCGTCAGGGATGACGCACTATCTTGTTCTGTGCGAAGTTGGATCCTCGAGGAACCCACGGGCTGAGGTTCTGTTCATGGCTTTGAACTTTGGAGCCGGTCTCCTTGAGTTCTTGGTCAAGAGAATTCTGTTACGGACGAGGGGATACCAGACAGGACCTACCCCGCTGGTATGGAAGATGTTTGGGTTTCTATGGGTTTACCTGTTCTTCTATGTCACCATTCCACCGCTCGAGTGGCCGCATGTGCGGGCCGAGATCGCAAAGCGGGTTCCTGACGTAAGGATCAATTTTGATATATAGGAAGTAATTGTCAATCGTTGCAAGCTGCATTACTCCAGTGGTGAGTCTGGTTTGCTGATCGCCGTGAGAGAATGTCGGGGTGGGCGAAGTGTAGCGGGCGGAAGACGTCAAGAACCGTAAAGAACCACCTCATGCCAATTTCCAGCACCTGACGAGCGATTTAGAGTCCTTCTGCTTTGTCTTGACCAGCTTTTAACCGTTGCTGTGATAGATGCAACGACCAGCCGCAGTGTCGAGTCGTGCTGCCTGACATTGAGGATTACCTAATGACCCCAGACTGCTTCCCCGCGTCAACATCAGCACGTGATTATCCCATTGGACGTCGCATCATCACCATTCCGGCCGCTTTCGTCTCAAGTGTATCGTATCGCTTCCCTCAGCGTCTCCTACTTCTCATCCTCGGACATCCGTTCGCATCATACTCACTCTCTCTTGGATACCCAGCTTCAGAAATATCATCACCGGCGGAATCCTACCTCCCGGCCCTCCCATTGGCATCCCTCGCAAGGAACCTCGAGCACGTCCACCAAGTCTCGGTTTCATCGGAGTACAGATCGTGACGCGGCCACCAACACCGCAACTGACCTCATCGCCCCTTCCACAAAAGTCTCACAAAACAATCACCTGCCCCTACCAAACCCCCTTCAAAATGGTCGCCAAGAAATCAGGTTCGGGCGAGGCCCTCCCCATCCGGGTCGTAAGCTTCAACGTCCGCTACGCCTCTCCCAAACCCATGCCCAACGAAAAGTCCTGGCAGGTCCGCTGCCCCAAGATCTGCACGCAGCTCGATTTCATCACGCGCGGCCACGACTCGTCCTTCCTCTGCCTCCAGGAAGTCCTCTACCCGCAGCTGCAGGACATTGCGGCCGGTCTGGGCGCCGGGTGGGCGCACATCGGCATCGGCCGCGACGACGGCGCGCGGCGCGGCGAGCTGTCGCCCGTCTTCTACCGCGTCGACACGTGGAAGTGCGAGGTGTTCAAGAACTACTGGCTCAGCGAGACGCCCGACCGGCCGTCTAGGGGCTGGGACGCGGCGCTGCCGCGGATCGTGACGGTGGGCGAGTTCGTGCACAAGCGGACGGGCCAGAGGGCTGTGGTCATGAGCACGCATTTCGACCACCTTGGCGTCGTGGCGCGCGAGCAGAGTGCTAAGCTCATCCTCCGCATCGCGGCGCAGTGGACCGAGGAGAGGCCGTCCAGTCCGCCGGCGGCGGTCATCCTCGGAGGCGACTTCAACAGCAACCCCGGCGACAACGCCTACAAGACCATGGTGGCCAAGGGGTCTGGGATGGCTGACGCCCATGCGCTGGTCCCCGAGGACAGAAGGTATGGAAACGAGCTGACCTACACGTCGTTCGACGAGCCGGACCAGCCGGCCGTGCGCATCGACTTCATCTTCGTAAAGGTTCCGTCCGACGTCAAGGTCACCACCTTTGGCGTGCTGACCAATCGGTTCGACGACGGCGTCTTCTTGTCGGACCATCGGCCTGTCGTTGCAGACTTGGAGGTCCCGGCTGCGTAGAGCAGTGCGAGTTCACGAGCAGGGAGGGACGGACAGGTGGCGGGAGACGCGGCGTCTGCTTGTTTTCCCATTGAAATTGTACACCATTGAAATGAACTCCCCCCCTCGTTCCTCCAGACGTTGACCGTGCGAAACAGGCTCCGTGTGTGACGTGCTGCAAATCTCGAGTGACCTCGATAAGGCACCCCATGTCTCTGATACCCCATTGGACTCGGGTCTCACTGTGAACGTCGTCTCTTAATGCTTATTGTGCTAGGTGGTCCGTCCGACGTGATGACGAACCCACGTCCCCCGCGCTGATCGAGCATGCCGTGTCATGAAGGTTGTACGCAGGGAGACTTTCGCAACGTTCATGCGGTGCCAAGTGGCGCCCTTCAGCAAGCCAGGATTCCTTCTCCGCTCCGTCACGTCGTGCCGAAACTGCCAGCCTCGATGGCGCAGGATGCGCGCCATCCGTCGCGAGAGCGATTAACCATCAACTCTGTGATCAAGGTTCATCCAGGAAACGAAGAGCTCGCCATTCCAGCCTGTAAGCCCAAACAAGGTGCCTCCCTGTGGTGGCGAGAGGGCAAATTGGAGAAGCTAGGAAATGGCTGTCGATGCCGCCTCTGTCCGTGCAACGACATGACAGCCTCCGGACATGTGGGAGCCACAGTCCAACGTCAAACTTCCCCGGCGACGGCAACTCAGTGTTCTAGATCGATATTTTTGTGGCGCTGGAAAGCGTTCACGAGCAAATGGCGTTGATGGAGAGGGGTCGGAGCTCAGAGATCGATGCCAAAAAGGCGGTGTGCCCCCAAGGTGGGCGACCATGAGAACGCACCTGAGCCTATGGATATCCAGCCTACCTAGGTAGCTTTCCCTTCCTCACACAGCCGGCAACCCAAAGCCCGCCCAGCTTGCCTGCAAAAGCCGTCAGTCCGATTTTTCCAAAGTTGAGAGACGGGCGGCTCGTATGTACGCTAAGGGATGACCGAATGCGACAGACATTTCGCGAAGAGCCCACGGGCGGCAAGGAAGGAATGCAACAATGGTGTGCATCAGAGATCTGATCACTGGCATGATGGCCGTCAAATCAGTTTCTCACAGATCGTGCCTCATCCTGGTTACCTGGCTGCTGAACTCCGATCACGGCCGAACGTCATTGTGGGAACCTGCGCGAACATGTTCCTCCTGAAGGTTACATGTTCTCTGCCGCCTCAGCAGCTGGCCTGTCACGGGAGTCCTCGCAGACACAGTCTGTGCTGGTGGACCATCACAGAAGCAGCGGTTACCCGCAACAGGATGGGGTTCGACTTTTGCACGCCCCCTCCATCCCTGCAAGTACGTCAATGCTTTGTATGCATCTTGGCACTCTGTTTCCTCACTCCACCGCGCCCATCAGGCTGGAGCGGTACCCTGGAGAATCCTGCCCTCCGCAAACGAGGACACGGGGGGCCTGTTGTGAAGAGTGGCCCTCTGCTCTGGGGCTGAAAATAGGAAACCTGAAGGCAATTGTTTGTAAGCACCCGCCTATTGTCTCGTGAGAGGGACTTGACGGATTGGACAGTGCGTGGCAGATGACCAGCAGTAACCAGCCAGCGATGCGGTCGAATTCGACATTCGAGGATCGCGAATCCGTACTACGCGAGAGAGAGATGCACTTGGCTTGGACGAGATCAAATCCTCCAGATGGAATCCACTGGAATTGCTTGGAGCTCTTGAGGCCT
The DNA here is from genome assembly GCA_002851675.1 of Verticillium nubilum. Taxonomy (NCBI): domain Eukaryota; kingdom Fungi; phylum Ascomycota; class Sordariomycetes; order Glomerellales; family Plectosphaerellaceae; genus Verticillium; species Verticillium nubilum. The sequence continues at coordinate 30,511 of NMXI01000106.1, forward strand.
TGCACGCGTCATGCAGAGGGAAGGACGCGACATGCTCCATTGTGGCTTCCTGTTTAGATACCGAGATGCCCTCACGACTTGAAGGAGGGTGGTTGCATGTGCGTGATGATGGTCTGATGGCCGAAAATGCTTACCGATGTGGACAGGACAGAGGTCACCGAGGCCAAACTCGAGCCGCTGCAGCCAGCTGATCCAGTGTCGTTGCGAAGGTCTCGGCACAGTGGGCAACCGACATGATCCTTCAAGCTGCTCGACATGTTCACACCAGCATCGACTAGCGGATGCGCGATGTCGATCTCCAGGACGCGGTCGTGACCACCTCGAAGAGCTGCCTGGCGCGAAGGGACATCGTCTGGAAAGCATGAAGACATGACAGCAGCAGCAGTCCCAAGCAATCACCTCGCAAAAAAAAAAAAAAAGGGTCCAGAGGGGAAGAAGACGACGAGTCGCCAGCAACGGGCGAGTGATGGTGGAGTACGTCGGTCATGTCGTGTGCCCGTGGGCCGTCTGGGATGTAGGGCCGGTCGTGATCAAGGCAAGACGATAAAAGGCTTGGCAAGGTGCTTTGGCAGGAAGAGGCAGAACCGATGACTCCTTTCTTTGGTCTCTCTGTCCAGTGCCGTCCCGCAGGTGCGCTCCCGGACGCTGCCCTATGAGAGGAGACTGTGGGACTCGGGACGTGCAGCAAGACTGCATTCCAGCCCGATGTGCTGCCTCGACGATTGGCTCCCACCAGGTCTCCGTGACGAGAGGTGTGCGGGCTCTGGCTGTTCTGCCTGCCAGAGAGTCGCCGGCTGCCTGGGCTGCCTAGCATGGATCGTGTTGTTCACCAGTGAGGAGAGTTGAATGATGAAAGGGTGGGCGGAGATTTAGTCCAGTCAATCCCCCTTGATGCTTTGGAACGTTGGTCTCAGGTTCAGCTTTCGAGCCCACACGGAAAAAAAGACGCGATAGCATCACCATCCTGCTTCTTGGGTGAGCGACATTCGAGATTAAAAGAAAAAGGCGCGAAATTCTTGCCAGGGCACCCACAAATTTCTTCTTCCCCGATCTTTTCTCGCCTCGCCAGGCCTGTCAAGTCAGCCACCCCGGTCCGCGTACGCCGTGGATTGATACCCAAAGGCCGAGATCTACGAAGTCGGGCATTAAACAACGGAACGTAACGCGGGAGACGGGGGCACGTCAGGAAGGCGCTGGACGAAAAGGGTACCACACATACCTTCAGAGGACCAGCGACGCTCCGTCATCGACCCAGCCTGTGTAGTATCACGGTACCGTCCCCTGTACTCTGTACCGACTGTACCGATCATCCCTGAATTGTGCATCCCGTACACATCTCAACCAGCAACCTCGGAAGCGACCATTCCATTCCACTCAACCAGTCTCCAACCAGCCAGCTGGTCCATTGGCAATCAACCAACGGAGAGCCACTTCCTGAAGCCGTCTCGTGGAACCCGTCGTTGCCAGCCGGCTACTGAGCGAGGCTTGTTGACCCAAGGCGCAGCAAGAGAAGCAGCAGCAGCAGCGGTAGCATCCCCACCACCACAACCACAATCCCATACTGTCCCGACCCCCCCATCTGGCAACTTTGCCATCGTCACCCTCGCACCGCACACCGACACGTCCAAGCTAGAAGGTGGGACGGGACCTGCACAGAAGGTCGCCCCTCTACCCCTCCCTCCAAGTCAAGCTTCTTTGTAACGGGGTCGTCCATTCTGACGGCCTGGTCGCGGGCGGGAAGAAACGAAACATCTCTTCCTTGCAAAGCCTGCTCCATTCCAGGCAAGGAAGAACAGAGCAAGGTTCTCCACAGTTGGGCCTGCGTGCTTCTGTCCGTCAAACCGGAGCGCTCAGACTCCGACTCTGATTGATGTGCGCCGGGGCGGTCCGTAGGCGCAAGCACCGCTGAGCAGCCCGTCCGAAGGGTAGATCCCGGTCAGCGACGCCGAGATTTTGGTGCTTGCTGTTTGTCCTTTGAGACCGAACAGGGAGCAAAGCGGCAACGAGGAAATCAAGACTTGCACCGAACCCCAAAACTAGCAGACAGGTGACTGGCAAGAGAGAGACACCACGAAGAAGACACGCGCAGGAGCAGGAGATTGCTCAACGCCTCGTTCCTGCTCACCCTATCCGGGCTCGAGGAAAGTCTTTCCGCCTGGCTGTCTACCTTCACTTACAGCACACACGTTGGCGACTGGTCTCACACGCCCCCTCCTGCCGCCCCTCCACCCCTTCCCTCCGCGATTTGCTGCATACACCCCTCCCTTCCTTCCCGACGTGGCCCGTCGTCAAATCACTGCCTCTGTGTCCCGGTGGCAGGACTTACCTGCTCTCGCACCAACGTACCTACGCACCTGTGCTGAGGACTCTGGAGCTCAGTGGTCACGACAGAGAACAGAGCTTGCTGCTGGGCACTCGCGTGACACAGCCTGTTGAGGAAGATACACCGCGCAGCTGCACACCACAGTATCATTGGCGCCACCAGAATATCAACTGGCTACGAGCTGCTTCCTTCGACCATGCTGTTCTCGAACACCCTGGCAGCAGTGTTTCCTTCCCTCTACACCTGTGCCTTCCTGCGTCTTTTCCCGTTGCTGTCCCAAACGAGTCACCGCCGTCTATAGCCACGCCCCATCTACTGCTTTTGTCGCTACCTACCACATAGGTACCTTACCTGCTCTTGCTTGCTTCATATGTGCTTGCTACCTGGTACTGGCCCAATTACCCACGATTGAAACCCGTTGCTTTCCACTGCGTGCACCCCATCCCCTTCCCCTAGTCACCATACTCTCATCCCTACCTTACTTTACCTTACCTTAGGTACTGTATGTTGTCTCGACTGCGGCAAGACACACCCATCAGACACACCACACACACGCACACAACGCCAGGAGAATTTCCCCAGAGGCCTGGCTTTATTGCGTCGACGGCTTTTTTCCCCTTCATTTTCTTTTCTTTTCTCCCTCTTCCTATATTCCACTCTTCCATCTTGTCAAAAATATCGACAACCATCATCATCATCACCGTCGTCATCTGATCGACCATCATCAGCAGCACGACCCAACGATAACTACGCCCCAGTTTAGGCTCTGAAGAAGGGCAGATCCTAGCGGCTCGACAAGGACAAGGACGCCCCTGGCAACCGGCACGAGCCACCTTTGCTCACCTTATTCCCTCCCCGCCTATCCCTGCTGGGCTGCTCGGTTACTGGGCTGGGCTGCCAGACCAGACTCCCCTCCCGCTGTCTCCCTTCACCCCATTCCTCGCCGCTGTTTTAGGCCTCCCCCCCTCTATCCATTATTGCGGACACTCCTCTTCAGGTCCCCAACGCCCATCCCACGCCCGCCCCTGGTGTTCGTCCTGTCGCATCCATCTTCCTAATCCCCACCTGCCGAACCGACTTTACCTTCTCTCACACACAAAAAGTTCCTGGCTCCCACTTTCTCACAGGATCACGACTTTCACTCCCGCCGTACCAGCTTCGCCACCAAAAAGACACCGACGATACTGCGACCCTTCCTACGTGCTCCGCCTCTTTAAGAGGCTCCTTTGCCTCCCTCACCAACATCGACAGGCGCCATTCCCCAGCGGCTGCTCTCGAGTTGCGACCCAACAAAGCTTGCCCACCATGAGCAACAGGTCGCCAACGAAGAACCACCGCGTCTCGTACGTCGAGGAGGCCAACGACGAGACCGGATCCGTCATTGAAGGCACCGAACGCTACGCCGTCTCCGAGGCCCCGAGCCCCAGCAAGGAGCGCTCCAACACGAGCAAGTCGCGCAAACACCGGCCTTCCATCCGCCCAGGCGCCGGCTCTGGCTCCTCCTCGCCTCATAACGGCCTGACTGACTCCGACTCGACCGTCCATCCCATCGGCCCCTCCAAGAGAGACAAGGAGGCGAGATACAGGGCGAAAGAGAAGGAGCGCGTCAAGGAGAAGGACAGAGCGAAGGAGCGAGAGCGAGAGCGCAGGAGGGAACATGAGCGCGAGGTCGAGCGAGCCGCCCGGAAGGCCAGCGTTCGCCCGCCCAACAAGCACTCCAAGACGTCTCCCGCCCCCATCCTGCACTCGCATTCGCAGTCGCAAGACGCCTACAGGCGACCAACCGGTGGAAACGACGACTCGTCCTACTACGGCGTGAGCCCGTCAGCATCCCACAGGCCCCGCGCCATGACTGCCTCCCGTCCCAGCAGCTATCACTATGGTGCCGGCTCTCGACCGCCCACCTCCAACACTCAGTGGTGGTCTCAACACCCAGGCGGTGTTGCCGCCCCGCCACCCTATCCCGCACCTTCATACGGCTCCAGCCCTGGGCCTTACCTGCCTCCGGCCGAAGTATCCCAGTCTGACTACTTTGGTGGCAGCGCAATGGGTGGCCCCCAACACCAACATCTGGCACAGCGCTTCCAGCGGCCTTCATCCGCCACGGGCCATCGGCCTAATATCTCCGCTAGCCAGCCCTTTGACCCCAACCCGCTTTACCCATATGAGGAATACGAGCAGGAGAACGACATCAGTTTGACTCGACGACCCTCGACCAAGAAGTACAATCCTGAAGACGACAGGCGACGTATGCCGCCACCCCCACGTCCCGTCACTACGGGACCCAGACGAAGCGCCATTCGAGGCCCACCTCCTCCATCTGCGCCACCCGTCCAGCAGAGGCGAGCCATCGATTACGGCGGCTTCGACGACGGAGACTTTGGCGGTGAGGATATGATGTACCGAGAAATTGTCCCCTCACGTTCCGTTAGCTACGGCTATGGCGAAGGTGCTTCACTCTCTCGGAGTCAACGACGTGAGAGTGCTGCGCTCGAGGGTGGTATTCCTTACCGCATTGAGCCTGCCGCCAGCTCCGGCCGACGCCACTCTTACTATGGCAGCAGCGCCGGCAGCCTCGACTACGAGGACAAGTTCCGCGCCGCAGCAGCCTATCAGGAGGGCGTCAATGGCGGTGTGCCTCTGCCACTGACGGCGGAGACGCTTCGCAAGGCTGGCAAGCGCAACAGTGACAAAAGCAGCCGCTCTACACGCAGCAGCGAGAGTCGCGATGAGAGTGACAACCGACAGAGCAACACAACGCGCACGACGCGGTCCTCAGCTGGTCAGGGCGACGATGATTTCACGATCAAGGTGACAGGGTCAGCTACGCTCAAGGTCGGGGGTGCAGAGATTCACTGCGAGGACGGCGGAGAGATCAACATCACTCAACAGGGCGGTGGGAGCTCCCGTGCCATCGGCGGCGGTAGTGATCGCGCGAGCACCATCTACAGCGAAGACCAGCGGCGAAACCGGCTCGAACGACTGCCCATCCGGGCTCGGTCCTCGAGTCAGGCGCCGTCTTCGATCTATGGTCGCAGCCCCTCGTACGACGTATACGGCCGGCCTCCGTTCTTTTGAGGCATGATGCTGAGGCATGATGATGAGGATGACGACGTAATGAAGCGGATGGATGGGATGACGGACGACGGATGGCAAGCGAAGGCGTTTCCTTGGTGCGGCTTATCTCATGGCTCGGGAGCGTTTGCATTTACTTTTTCTCAGGACATTTCGTTTTCACTCCCCCACCAAGTTGCCAGTTCTATACCATTTCCAGTTTTCTTCTTCAATAGTACGACGAGCGAGGCGGTTCAAAATGGTTTGAGAGTAGGGAAAGGCCCTGCAAGAAGCACGGCATGGACATATTTCTCGGGCAAAGAGCCGTTCTGTTGTCAGCTTTTCCTTTCTCTGGGGGTCTTTCTTAACTTTGTCTCGATAGTAGGACCATGTATACCCCCTTGGGCAGTTCCTGTACGGGTTTGGGAACAGCAGACTTCTTTGGCGAGACTGGTCTCACCTGCGGGAAGGAGCTGACCCTTTCCTGACGCTGTTTGTAAACCTCCCCATTTTTCCTCCTCATCTACTGGGCATTCGACCACGGCCGAGGGGCATGCTTCGGCGCTGGAGCATCGGCGAATCGGATCGAAATTGGCTGGATTCGCCAGAAGCCATGGCATACGAGGCGGATACCAAAGATTCCGGATATGGGAATATTTTTCCTTTCACCTACGATAGACAACTTCATGTAAGGATGGGCCGTGGGGTTCGCGCCTCAACGGCTCGGCGACGGGCGGGTTTTATACGGTGGCTATCTTTCCCAATTGAGGTGTCCAACAGCACAAAGAGTGCCTGGATGGATATCCTACTGTGGAGCGATGACGGCTGTCTTGGAGAATCTGCATGGCATGGTAGTGCGCTGCGAGCAAGACTGAAGACATCAATCAGAAGAGAAGTACCCCAGAAGGGGTGGCTTGAATTGAAAAGACATTGAAGCGCTCTAATACATTCAAACTATGATATATGGGACAGTCGGTGCATGTCAATTGAGGTATTTGAACCTGGTCATCGTTGCTTATTCGGACTTCCGGTGAGTCGGTGATTGATGTTGACGGAAGTGGGTGTGATGGGCTGGCGTGGTGTTGCAAATGTGAAACTGACAGGGACCCCGTTGCGGGACGGAACGGTCCAGAGACGGGTGAGCTGGCTGATGACCTAAGCGGATGAGGAGTGTCGTTCGTTGCTGGGGTGACGTGGGTCTATTGACTCCCGACGTCATTGGGCCACGCCAGCGCCAACCCAGCATCAGCGCCAGCACCAACCAGCCTCCCCCGACAGGTCAGCCCAGCCACGGAGATTTTTGGTTTCTTTAGCAACGCGGTTCCTTCAGTGACACGACCTGCTTCCTGTCCACCACATCTGCCTGGTACATCTTCCTGCGTCAGTATACTCATTCACCACGCCATCTGCCTCATCACGATCGTTAGACGTGAGGCACGTCAATCTCCAATATACACCACCGCGACCACACTTCATCACCATATTCGTTCCAGCTGTTCATCGGCACCCCCAACTTCCACGCTGCTGGTCCCTAGCACCAGCCCACCCAGCTAGAACACCCACATTCCTCAACCACCACCCATCGCCCACCATGGCACCAGCCCTCCACACCCTCGCGGCAGTCCTCCTCCGCCGCGCCGACGACTCCAAAGACTCGTCCGACGAAGAAAAGACCGACCCCCACCAGGGCACCGTAGACGTCCACGACATCAACAACACAGCCGTCTTCGTCGTCTTCGGCATCATCGGCGCCGCCTTCGTCTGCACAGGCATCTGGTTCTTCTTCTGGGCCAAGAACGGCGGCTTCTACTTCAAAGAAAACGACTGGGACGACTACAAGACCACCGTGCTCCGCCGCCGCGGCCCCAACGGCACGCTCCTCACGGGCGCCACGCCCTCGACGAACCTAGGCGGCGGTTCCGTGTACAAGGACTTTGACGGCCCTCGCGGCGACCACGACGACGACGACGCGACGACCGCCCTGTCAGGCATAACGGCCGGCGCATCAGACATTGCCGCCCGCGACCGCAGGGAGAAGAAGCGCCGCGAGAAGACCAAGGAGCGCGAGCGCCGCCGTCGCGACAAGGAGCACAAGAACGAGAAGAAGCATCACGATGAGAAGACCGAGTTCGTCCCCGCGCAACAGGCGCCGCTCGAGGAGGACGCCGAGCGCGAGGCGAAGCAGCACCTGCGCAGCTATCGCCACGAGCGACCTGCGCGCGTCGGCGGTCTCAACGCCGCGTCTGAGGCGAGCGAGTGGGATGGTAGCACCAACCCCGCCGACTCGACCGTTAGCTCGACGCTGCTCTCGAACACGACGCCGCCGCCGAGCAGCCGCAAGAAGGGGGGCATCCGCAAGGTGTACAGCACTGCGGACAAGACGGAGGATCGCGAGCAGGAGAGGATCAAGGCTGAGGCGAGGAGGCTTGCTGAGAGGGGACGCGCTGCGGGGTCCAGCAGGCGGGATTTCAGCTACCAGCTCGCGGACAGCAATGTCTCTGAGAGCGACGTAGGTTTGCAGAGGGGCGGCCGTGTTGGCCTCATCCGAGAGGAGAGCGAGAGCGATGTTGGCACGAGGAGCTACAGGCATGGTATCCCGGTGCCGAACAGCCCGAGCGCCGTTGGCAGTGACTATGCGGAGGAGAAGCGCAGGAACAGAAGGGCGGGATACCGTCGGGAGAGATGATTTCCTGAGCCAACCTGATGGACAGCTGACGGAGAGGATGGTATGCATCCTGGTTGAGAGCCCACTGTGGCATCTGGAGGGCTCATCATGGCTCACAGCAAAGACTTGGGACCGGATCGGAATGATGTTTTTTGGCGTTGGGATTTGCTTGGGATGCGACAAACGCGAAATGAGCCTCACATGAGATGCGAGCATGGCCTGCCACACGTATGTAGAATAAATGAACACGAACAATTGTGCCATATCATCATCGCTTGATCAGATGTCATTGTGTGACTGAGGATGAGGGTCCTCAATTTGAAGACCCGGTGCTTCATCACAGCAGGCGAAGTGTAAGCAAGTACTGATCGAAACATCCTTCATATTTGATGCTCTTGGATTTTCGTAGGCCTTTCCCTGCGCGGTGGCAAGATGTCGGCGTCCTGGCTCGAATACGCGTTTCGTGCAGAATAGCCCAGAGGAGTTTGGCGAGGCAGATTGTCAGCGTCGCTGAACTGGATACACCGCCGACTGGCTTGAGGCGCTGCATGTCGGCAGTGCACCCAGATCTGCACCCGCACATGGCCTCAAAAGACTGGTTGGTGGCAATCCTCCCATCATTCAAGCTGGAGGCCTTTGAATCGTAGTTCTTGCGTTCGGCTCGCACATTAAACAAGGGCCCCTGGGTATCTCAACTCTTGCAGCCTCAACCAACTCGACATTCTCGTACCCCGCTTGTCGAACCAAGACTTAGGTTAGGTACCTTAGTCATCAGTCGTCGTGATGCGCCTCCTCGATGTCGAAACGAAACAGCTTGTCGACCGCAAGATCTTTGACAGCTCGACAACCAAATACGCGATTCTCTCCCACCGATGGCAGGACTCGGAACTGACGCTGCAAGACCTGCTGCTGCCTGACCATGCCAACTTGCCCGCCTACGCCAAGCTCTCCGGAGCCTGCGACCTCGCCAGGAAGAATGGCCATCGCTACATCTGGATCGACACATGCTGCATCGACAAGACGAGCAGCGCCGAGCTGTCCGAGGCCATCAACTCCATGTTCAAATGGTACGAGCATGCGGCAGTGTGCTACGTGTATCTCCCGGACATTCTTCTGCTGGCCGGCTCTCTGTCTCTCCCGGCATTCATCGCCAGCGAATGGTTCAAGCGCGGTTGGACGCTTCAAGAGCTGTTGGCGCCAACGTCGGTCGAGTTCTACGACACGGACTGGAAACTCATCGGCACCAGAAAATCTCTCCAACAGGCCATCAGCGAGGCGTCGAGTATTCCCACGCCGTTCTTGTCCGGCGAAAGACACATCAGGTCGGCCTGTATCGCGCAACGTATGGCATGGGCGGCCTCCCGTCAGACGACCCGCCCCGAAGACCAGGCTTACTCCTTGATGGGCATCTTTGACGTGAACATGCCACTGCTCTACGGCGAGGGGGAGAAGGCCTTTCAGAGACTGCAGCACGAAATTCTCAAACACTCGTCCGATCAGTCACTGTTTGCCTAGGGTTGGACTGCCAGAATCACTCCTCGCGATCAGGACTGGAAGATCCCCGAGCTCGACTCATCCATAAGTGACATCCACTGCGGGCAGGGCCTGCTTGCAAAAACACCATTGAGTTTCTTCGGCTGGGCTGATCGTTCACTTGCCGCGGCATTTGGCCCAAAGTCAAAGATCGATCTCCGACAGGCCAGTTCGGGGATTCGGTTGTTCGTTCCGACCATTCGCGGGGAGAGCGAGAACGTTAGGATCGTACTGCTCGACTGTCGCGCCTTGGACAATGGCAGCGACTCAGTCCTGGGACTTCGAATGGTTCGTCAACACGCCTCGGCAGAATGGTGTCGCGCGAGATATGTGGCAACCGAAGACCACAACATTTGCAGCCCCATCCTCATGATACCCTCGGCAATAGCGAGATACGCCAAGTACGAAAAGATCGACTCCTTGTCGACTGCTTCCTGGCACAGTAATCTACAATATCCCGTCCCCAAGATCGACGGCAGATGCGGCAGCGTCATTCTGCAGGTTAGCCGGGATCTTGAAGCGCAGCTGGACATGGTTGAGCCTCCAGCCGCCTACCGCCAGGCCGATAACGTGGTGCTGCCCAGGTTCGACCGGCTAGGGCGGTGGAAAGAAACAAGCCTGGTGTTCCGGCCCAAGATCCCCCGCGAAGGCATGGTAGATGCAGAGCGAGGCTTCATGGTTGTCCTGAAGGCCCGGCGCTTCAGTCAGGCATTTTGGACACTGGCCGGCCACTCCCCGCCATTTACATGCCACATCGTTCCATCTACGGACGAGGACCAGAGTTGCAGATTCGCATACATACGCACTCAGACCGCTTTACACGAAGGCCATGACCAATACGTCCTCGAGATCAAACCTGGCAGACCACCTCCATGGTGGAAACCCATTGCACAATTCATCGACGACACATCCACGCTACATAAATTTGTCCTCGGCGTACTCTTATACGAGCTCTCCAAGGACGGCAACATTCTCGTCAGTGAATCATGGCAGTACCGACTGGTCTACCTGCTATCTCAGATATTCATCGGCCGCTCAATCAACGGCCAAAGCTCATGGCTCAGCATCCGCATGCAGCTCTTAAGGCTCAGACTGCTAGCTACGGGACTCCTGAGTTTCTGCAACCATTTACCCTTCGCGGTTCTATGTCTTCCGGGACCCTGGCTGTGGCTGCCCCCGGGATACGGCGTCGATCGGGGTTGGCCGACGGTCGATGACCTGCTGTCGCGCTGGTTGGTCATCTCGAGCCAAGTCATGGCGGCTCTCGTGCTTGTCAAGGTCCGGATGGCTCTGGAGAGCATTTATGAGCCAAAGAGTGGGCCGGTATGGCCATTACGACTGAGGGAGAACTTGGTTCCATGCGTTGTGTCGTATGTATTTTGTTTTGTGTACTTCCGGATCTTGGGGTATATGTATCGGAACTATCTGCCGGTTGCCCACATCAAGGTGTTGAGTGTGGCATGTATAGTTGCCCTGACGTGGTGGCCGGTCTGGAAGGCACACAGGGAGGTCCAGCAGGCAGAGAAGAGACCGGGCATGATAGGTCCTTGGAAAGTTTACCCGGAAGATGGGTCTTGACTTCCAGAGCTTGTGTGTCGTGTCACCTTTACTAGATTTCCACTCAGTCTGATATGCGTCACACAATACTCCAAAAACAGCCACGCACGATGATTAAAGAAAAGTCTTTGATGAACCTCGTCTACTACTGGTACAATGCTGATGACCAGCAAGCTCCAACGAAGCACCAGGCCCCGCCCGTCCCTCAATCAATCACCCTCCTGCGAAACAGAATCTCAGCATTCGGATCCGGCATCTTACTCATAACCATCATCATCCCCTTGGGCCGACCCTCTCCCTCTTTCAAACGAATCTCAAACTTGAGCAAGAAATACGCCAGCACCATCTTAATTTCGTTACCCGCGAAAAACCGCCCCGGACAAGCGTGTCGTCCGGCGCCGAAGTTAACATTCGTATCGCCGATGCTCGAAAATTGCCACCGGTGTCCATCCTCCTCGGATGCCTGCCGCATCTTGTAGAAGCGCAGAGCATCAAACGTTTCTGGGTTCGCAAAGAAGCGCTCGTCATGGGAGATGCCGGCTTGAGGGGTGAGAAGTTTTGTGCCTGGTGGGAGGCGAGTGCCGTCGGATAAGGTGATGGGCTTGAGAACCTTACGAATGAAACCGGCTGCGGAGGGTTAGCACGCCATTGACGACATCGATGGGAGGAGGGGCATACTGATGTTTCCGGCCAGGCGCTGTGTCTCCTTCATAAAGCTGTCGAGCTTCTTGAGCTTCGCCATGCTCTCCTTGCGCGCCCAGCCTTCTTCGACTTCGAGAACTTGGTGCGCCTCTTCGCGAAGCATCTCCTGCACCTCCGGGTGGGCGGCCAAGTCGTAGATGCAGTCCGTTACGAGATTGTTCGTCGTATGGATGGATGCCGCGGCCAGGATGAGTTGCAGGTGTGCTTGCGCCTCATAATCCGTCTTCTCTTCCTCGGGCAGAGCCTCCACCAACCACTGAATCAAATCATCCGGCTTGTCTTCCGCCGAGTGCATGTCCATGTTTCGCAGGCGTTCCTCGATGACTGGCGTCAGCATCTTCTTGGCGATGTCAATGTCCTTTCGGATCTGCCTCAGTTCTGACACGAGGTATTGCGCCGCTGGCCGTGACCACTCGGGGAAGAACTGCAGCTTGACAACTGCGGTGAAGACGTGTATGGCAAAGTTGATGCTCGTGTCCATCCATTGCTCCGAACGGTTGATGCTGGGACCGACAAACGCGCGGCCGCTGATGCGCGAGATGGCCCGCAGCGCAAAGGGTTGGAACTTGACGGGTGTCCAGTCTGCATCCGTTAGCACAAAGAGAAGGTGAAGACATGATCTGAGCCTACCATTGCACTCGGGGAACTCTGTTGCCACGATCGACTCGAGCTCGCCTTTCAGCTGGGGCACGAGCCGTGCGAGGTTCTGCGAGAGGCGTACACGAATGAGAGTTGACAGCATTTCTGCGTTGTGTCCCAGACCGAACTTGGTGTACTTGCTCATGAGGGCCTGCAAAATCAGCCTTGCAGTTCACCTTGCATGGCAGGCAGTAGTGCTCACCTCGCTCACAGCTTCCTGCGCGCTAAGGACATCTTCCGGCAAGCCTTTCAACTCGGGAAGATACCTCGCTGGAATAAGTACCTGGACGCCCTCGGTGGCTCTGATCTGGTAAATTGTGTCGCGGAACTAGAGAGTCAGATACAGCGAACACGTTGATAGGGAACAGGCCTACCTTGTTGTAGCTGTCGAGGATGAGACTCTCAGCTGCGAATATCCATCTCGTCTTGGCTGCCTTGTAGAAGGGTACGTCAATCTGCTTCTGTTTCTTCGATTGAAACATCCACGCCGCGAAAAGGACGACGCAAAGACCGAGGTAGTAACTGAGGTTCTTGCTGCCGGGCACGACCTGGGGCAGCTGCAGCTCTATCGTTGCTGCTGGTGACGCCATCTCGGATGTGTGGTTCATGTTGTGATATAAGAGGAAAGAGCAATGTGCCGACGGACGGACGTTATAGGAAGCCGACGAGAATGATGATTGATGGAGGGCGTCCGAGGGGAGATGTGTGAGGACGTTGCGAATGTGTCTTCAGACCATGGGCCATTAGTCTATGGAGTACCGGCAGCAAATCAGTCGAGCAGGAGCGGTCAGATCAGTCGGGACAAGGTCGAGTCTATCGCCAGTCGCGGAGAGCAATGTCGATCAGCGCAGCTGGCGGATCAATCTCTTAAGGAAGAGGTTCGTCGGGGGTGGCAGTGCAAATGGCGACGTCCACCGGAATCAGACGCAAGGAAGGAAACAAATGGAAACAAGTCAATCCGACAACAAAAGCTTGGGAGACGAGCGCCTAGATGAATGGCGAGAAAAGGAGAGTTGAGAGACAGAGACGCCAGAGCAGTAGAAGTCTTGAAGGCCGGGGAGGGTGGTCCATCGGAAACAAAGACAGCGACGTGAAAGGAGCGTATCGACAGGGAGACGAGCCATGATAGGCGAGCCGGTGCAAAGGCAGCCCCAGGCGAGGTTCCAGGAGTAGAAGCACAGGCCGGATGGACGTGATCTGGGGATCTGCCTTTTGCTGCTTAGGCTGTCTCTGTCGCGAGGGTCGTTCTGGGTCTGAAACACGAACGATCGCCAGGAGGCTGGCGGCTGTCTGAGAAGGTTGCGTCCGTGTTGGGTTCAAGTGGCTGGTGCATCTAACGATTGTGAAAGTCCGCCGTTGAGTGGACGACTCATCCCGTTGAATGGAGATGCATCGAAGTACCCCGAGATGAAGGTAAGTCATCATCATCATCAGAGGAAAGACACAAAAGGTAGGAAGAGACACGGAAGGCAGGAGGATCACGGGCTGTATTATGTCAGCAACTACCGCCGGAAGCCTGCCGTGTGCAGTTGCAGAAGACGCCACAGGGCTTACATAATTCAGGGTCCCTCTCCTTCCCCTGGCCGAGACACACCCCGAGTTCCATGTCCTTGAGACCAGCTGGAGCCATTGGGTCTCTGGAACCACACTGCAGCACTGCATTTCCAACTCGAGATCCTTTCTCCGTCGCCTTCGGTTTCGAGGTTCCTTTCGCTGTTCCATCGCCTCCACAGTCGTCCCATCTTCTACCGAATACCAACGTCGTCCACTCAACCGCTGGAGGCCGGCCCACCTCAAAGGCCTTCTCGAAGCCACCTCGACTCGACCACTCTCAATCCGAACAAGATCAACCGGCTTCCGCAGCCCCTGTCCCGTCACCAACCCCCATCTGTCCAACAGCTCTCTGCTTCTGCCTTTGCAGGTCGTCTCATCCTCCTCCTTGCCAAACACATCGTACGCGCCCCACCCCCGAGACCAAACGCACGGCACGCCAAGCTGGCACAGAGGATCTCCTTTTCCCAACAAGGCAGGACTAGCCGTGGAGGCTGGAATGTGTCCTGGTCAGTCTTGCAGTCAAAGATGCTTATGCTGCTCTCAGACCTCAATCGCGGGTCTGCTTCACAGCACTTGAGCTGAGTTCGCATGACGGTATCTTTCTAGGGAGCAGATCGGGATCTCTTGTGTTAAGGCCGGTGCTGCTGAAGGCGAGTCAGGATCATCTGTCCCTCAGGCTCTGTTCATCGGCGTGGCAAGTTGATGGTGAGGGTGGTGATCATTTTCGGGAAGTCAAGATCCAAGTAACATCGCTCCTGTCAGCCTTCGGCAAACTACCACCGTTCTCCCGACCTCGTTTGATCGCCAGGACGAACACTTCCCTTTCTACCCCGAACGCCGGCTCGGACTGTATCTTTTTTCGAGACTCTCTTTATTTCAAATTACAAGTCTGCCTCGTCCCGAAAAGCCTCCAGCGCCCGCAAAAGCCTCCTCAAAACCTCGCTCTGCCATCCTAGACCCAAAACGCCAACAAATCCCATCTTCGACACCTGACTCCTCCGTCCCATCTCATTCATCCGCACGCGCCTCGCGGCTCGTCGGAACAGCAAGACTTCCGCACATGGTTCGCAGAAGCCCGGTCCCGAACCCGGGCCGAGAAAACGCCAAGAATAGAAACGCAAGTCAACGGCTCTTTGCGACTGAGCCGAGTTCTCGGAATGGGATAAAAACATTGCATTTTCGGCAGCTGTATCTGCGAAGCGCCTTCCTTATTGAAACAACCAGAACAAGTTGAGCAGAAGCATTGGGAACATGTGACACGTCACCGTATCACCGTGATACTCTCTGAGTCTCTTGTTTCGAGGTGATGATAACATGAGAGAGAAGCACCCCACTTTACGAGCCCACCTCCTCTCGTGCCGCTTACCGCAGGCCTCATGTACCGATGACGGCAGGGATCACGCGTATGCGACTAAAACATGATGGACTTCTTTGAGAGAAATGCGAAAACTGCTCAGAGGGGCATGCACAGATTCTAGTCAGGCTTGTTTGTAGCTTAAGTCAGCCAGCTCGCTGAGGCCCGAGGTAAAATTAGAGGGAGGTTCCCAGCTGGTCGGCATCCTGCACGTTCCCTATACGCGTACGTCCTAGGTCTTTTTCTCAGGCCAGCCTGAGATCTCCCGTCGATGTCTTTCAAGTGGCCCTAGGAAGTGACTTTACCCTCCAGACAGGCGGAAGCCGACTCTTGCTGCACCCCATGCAAGCAAACGTACGATCATCCCAAACTTAAATCTGAGTCGGGTTTTAGTGGCTGCCAAATCGAATGACAATGTGGATGAGCATGGAAAACCCTCGTCCGGGGCATCGAAGCGTCAGAATAACCCGAGCTGAAGAGGAAAGCTCAGTTATGGATGGTGAGATCAGGATCATCAGTGGGCGGCAAACATACATTGGCAGCACTAATATCATTGTGATTTCGCGAAAGCTCGACCCAGAGGATGTGTGATGTCGCGACTGCAACCCTTCCCATGAGCAATTTCAAGTATCCATGCGGTATGATTCGTTGACAATAACCTCGTTAACTCTCTCAAGACGACCTCGCCGCACTTCCAATATCAATGAGCCCCCTGAGTAGCGTTCTTTCGCAGGGTCGCTAGCCTCAAGTACATGCCGTTCTCCGGCTTGATGGTGATGACGCCCCTCGGCACGACCTTTGCATCATCCATGGCCAGATCCCATGAGAAAGACATGACCATGGCCGCCAGCAGACATCGCATCTCTGCCTTTGCAAATCCCTGGCCGATGCAGCTGCGCGGCCCATGCAAAAATGTCAGGAAGTCGTAGTTGCTGCTCGCTCCTCCGTTCTGGTTCGGCTTCAGGTCGTCCGTGATCCATCTCTCCGGTCGGAACTCGCCCGCGTCCGGACCCCAGACATCGGGGGAGCGGTTGACGTACCAGATGGAGAGAACTATGCTTGTACCCTTGGGGATGAATTGACTTCCGATCTGCGTGTCTCTGATCGCTTGTCGCTGGGTCATGGGCACCGTGGGGTAAAGGCGGAGTGTTTCGTTGATGGTGCCATTGAGATAGGGCAACTGCTCCAAGATGCCGGCGAGGTTGGATGTGAGCCCGCCGGTGAGGCCTGCTGGGATACTCTCGAGGACTTCTTGCCTAACTTTCTTCTGAATCTCCGGCTGCTTGGCCAGCAAGTAACAGGCCCAGGTTAGGGCCGATGCGGTGGTCTCGTGTCTGTCAAGTGTGTTAGCCAATGTGTCAGCAGCTAATGGATACATACGAACCCTGCAGCTAAGAATGTCAAGAGCTGGTCTTTCAGTGTCGTGTCCGAAAAATTGTTGGACTTGATAAGGAGTGCCAGAATGTCAAAGTGGTCGTCACGTTTCTCCCGGATTGCGGTTCTCTTATCTTCAATCATCTGTCCACAAACCGAATGCAATGCGTCCGCCGCCTGCATGAACATGGCATTCAGCTTCCATGGCAGCAACCTCACGAATCTCATGCCAAACCCCAAGCCTAGCATTGAATAGACCAGTTTCTCGGGAGTTGGTTCGAGGAGTTTCGTGTATATTTCATGAAGCGGATCATTAGACTTCTCAATGGTATTCAAGTCACGACCCAAACCGGCAACGCCGATGATGTCAAGCGTGACTTTGCTGGCCCAGAATGTCAGGTCCACAACCGTGGGGTCCTGCCCTGCGGCGACGGGGTCGGAAGCAATTTCTTGGGTGAGGACCCTCATCAGAGCCTCAGCCTTGGTCCACATCATTGGATACAAATTCTTGATATGCCGGAATTGGAAAGCAGGCATGGTGTTCTTGCGGAGAAATTTGTGTTGGTCTCCTTCCACGATGATGAGCCCGTCGCCCAGGATGTGCCGCAGGAATGAGCTGATCTTGCTTGGCTTGGCGAAATCGTAACAGTTGTTGACCAGGACGTCGGCCAGAAGCCGAGGATTGGTGACGAATATTTCGGTTCCAGCGACGCCAAGCATGATCATGTCTTGCCCCGAATACTTCTTCGCCAGTCTAAGGAAGAGGTCCCCGGAAGGCCCATCTTTGACAATCAGGGCTCGAAGGGTATCGCTGAAGAAAGCCTTGGCCGATATCAGTGAGCAAGGTGTGGTCGAGGTTGGGCTGCTGCTAGCAAGATGATGACTTACCTTGGGACCTGGAATGTGCCGCAGGGGGCTCAGAAAACGCGGGTACAGGAACAGCCAGAAGAGAAATCCAACCCCATAATTCATGAGAAAGACGACAGTCGTAAAGACCAAACGGCTCTGTAGACTGTCGAGGCACTGTAGCACCTTGACACCCAAAATTGTCTCTGTCGCTGCGAACAGCGTGAGGATAGGGAAGCTGAACAAACTCGATACGATGTTCATGATAATTGACGAGTGGACAGAAACGAACGGCAAAGTCCGTGGTGAGTTTGGATCTGAATGTTCCGCTACTTGAGGTGGGAAGTTGGTCTGAGCCCACTCTCCAGCAGTCAGAAGTTGTGCCCATGGCTACTTATGTAGATTTCCTCATTGATATGGTTATTCAGAAGCTAGGCTACAGCCATGATGTGGGGAATGCCAGAGGTCCGGTCAGGTCCATTGAAAGTACCTTAATCACACATTCAACGTGAAGTACATCCGCTTGACCAGGGCTGCGACCAGGGGCCATTCTTCGGAAACCTACCTCGCGCGGTCCTATAGCGCTTGCACATTTCAGCGACAACCTTTCCTCCTAGCCAAACTGTAAGCGTTCTTCTGTTGCTGCCTCAATATCTCATGTGAGGTGCACATGTCAGGATGACCTGAATAGAGGCCATCACGATATGCAGGTCGCAAAGACCGTCTTCATTGGGTTTAGTTTGCGAGCTTACTGCAACCTCGCACTGGGACACACCCCGTCAGCAACCCTCCACTAGAGGGATCTGTCGCCCGAGATGCGTCGCGTGTACGTACATGCACATGAATGGATGTGCATCCTTGGATTCGACCGATCCATCTGTACCGCATTGCTGGGGTTCACCACCTCCTCACCTGACCTGTCGTATTGGGGTTCTCTTCCCAATGAGTAACCGCTTTCCGAGCCAAGCCTACTCCGCGCTTGCGACTCAAAGCGCCCAGACGCGGAACGAACGAAGCGACGGCTAAAATGTGCCCATAAAGTCGGCTCCATGGTTCACAACTAGAGACGATGGTTTCCTCCTTATCCAAACCTCCTTGCTCTTTACTCCCCTCTTGGAAGCCATATCGCCCTGTCGCAAGCGCTTAGACTACTCCCTCCGTCTTCCGATTCCCCAAAAACACACTTCATCTTTGGTCTTGAACAGTCAAGATGACGCAAAACGTCGAGCCCGGAACTCTCGGCCACCTGACCACCGACGAGCAGGGCAAACTGCAAGAAGCCTGGACACTTCTACTTGAGCTCAGCGGAGTAAACTCGCCTCATGATCACCCAGCATCAGACTTCAGCAAGAATCAGCAGTCCAAGGGCACAGCACAAGAAGTCTTTCGTGAGCGCCTGTGGGGCTCCGTGCGCCAACATCACCCAGACGCCATTGTGCTGCGATTTCTTCGTGCGCGAAAGTGGGACGTGGAGAAGTCCATGGAAATGCTCATATCAACGATCGACTGGCGTCACGAGCGACGAATGGACGAAGAGATCGTCAAGAAAGGCGAATCCGTTGCATTCATCCCATCACCCTCTGAGGATGAGAAGAACTTCCTCGCGCAGTACCGGTCTGGAAAGAGCTACGTGAGGGGCTCAGACATGGAAGGCCGTCCCGTCTACATCGTCAAGGCTCGATTGCACAACCCCAGCCTTCAGTCTGCAGCATCAATGGAGGCGTTTGTCCTTCACAACGTTGAAACCATCAGCCTGATGGTCAAGGCTCCGAACGACAAGACCTGTCTCGTCTTCGACTTGAGCGGCTTTGGCATTCGTAACATGGACTTTCATGTTGTGCAGTTCCTCGTCCAGGTCTTCGAGGCCAGGTATCCCGAGTCTCTGGGACTGGTTCTGGTGCACAATGCGCCGTTTGTCTTCTGGGGTAAGCGATGCGTTGTTTCATATCAACAGACGCCGACTAAACTTAATCATAGGAATCTGGAGTGTCATCAAGCACTGGCTTGACCCTGTCGTTGCGTCGAAAATTACCTTCACCAGTGGTAAGACAGGTCTGTCAAAGTACATACCTCCAGAGAATTTGCAAAAGTCCTACGGCGGGGATGACTCGTGGGAGTATAAATACATCGAACCTGTCGTGGGAGAAAATGAGCGATTGACCGACGACGAGAAGCGATCCAACATTCAAGCCGAGCACGATGATCTTATTCATCAATTCGAGCAATCGACGGCCGAGTGGGCTCGTCACAGGGCGGATTCAGATGAGGCAAAGAGAATTGATGGGCGGAGAGCCGAATTAGCAAGGAAGCTTGAGGTGAACTATTGGCAGCTGGACCCATACCTGAGGTCGAGGACGCATTATCATCGAGCGGGGGTGATCGATGTCGGCGGTAAGATTGATTGCAAGGCAGCAAGGTGATGTCGGATGGAAGCATTCACCGGTTCGCACGCTGATAAGTCCCGGCTTAATTTCGAGCTTCACGCACTTGATAAAGTCAAAGCAATAGTTGACAGGAGAGTGATGAAAGTTCGACTCTCATTCAAATCATTCAGAATTTCGGACCGTCCCTCCCAAGCCCCAATCCACCTCAACTTGACCGATGTCATAGTATGGCGGAGCAACTGGCATTTCGCTCCTCGGCTGCAGATCCTTTGAACGAGCGAAAATCATGGAACGTAGGAACTCTTGCTCGGCGATCCAGTTGAATATCTTGGCTGTGCCACCCCCTTCCCATCCCAGGGCTGACCTGATCCCGATTGTTGCATTAATCCTGTTGAGGATGCTCTGAGCTTTCTGGAGCTGATCTGGCGTGCTGTACGCGCAGTGGGCGACGAGTCTTATTGATTGAACGATGATGATGGCACTAGCTCCGTCGTGCGGCATCGAAGCCGGCTGTCCATCTGAAGAGAGGTCCCCAAGTGCATACGGTACGCTGTGGATGATATCGTCGATGGTCTTCCGAACGTCGTCCTCCAAGAAAGAGACACATACTTCCCAAGCAGCGTTGTCCTCTTGCTTGCTGCGGGATGCAACGGGGCCGGTTTGCGTTTTGCCGTAGTAAAGTAGCATAGTCAGCAGCAGTATCAAGCGCGGGGATCGAATCAAGATGATGATACAAGCGGTGTCAGCATCGTAGGACGTCATGCCCAATGCGACTTGGCCTAGCATGGTCGGGACGGTACGGCCAACAAAGCTTTGTTCCCAGTAAGCGGCGGCTTCGGCGTCCCAACGGGCGAAATCCTCCAGCGCCTCGAAGCACATTCGTATGGTCGATTTGATATTGTCCAGGGTTTGACTCTTAGGGAACGTTGGGAAAGCAGTCTGACTTGGCCTCTGTCGGTGATCGAGGGACAAATAGCGCGTCAGAGTGTGTTTGAGCGACAGTACTCTGGACATCATGGACATCGCCCGGATAAGGGGATCGAACATGCCTAGCAATGATGCTATTGCTCCAGGGTCGCTGTATCTGTCGTCTTCATTCAGAAATGAGTACGTTTGCTAGAAAGAAATACATGTCAGCAAATTAACCTTTCTTACAAGTGCCTGGTGTGGACGACTGGCCCATTGGACTGTGAGAAATGATCACGTACCAGTCTCAGATGAGCCAGGAGGAACAACTGGGCGCCTGTTTTGGAGATGATCTGGTCCGGCCCTCTTTGTTCCAAGAGGTAGAAGAGCCCAGGTGCGTGTTCCTGAGGGTCGCCAGACCCCTCGCCGCTGATGTCCTACCATATGTCAGCAAGGTCCTCGGCAGGGAGTGAGAACGCCCATTCGCATTTCTGGCATGACCTTTGCTTACCTTGAGCATGCACAGGAGCAAGATGGTTGTCACGATCTTGTCGTCCGTCACAGAGCCTTCTACCTGCATTGCTTCCTGCAACATCTTGATGGTGCGGCTGTAGTTCCTGTACGACTGCAGTCGAAACCTCTCGCTTCCATAACGGTTGAAAGCTGCATATTGAGCGACACTCATGGTGGCCGTCTCAAGAATGCCACGATTTTGATGATCGTAGAGGGCGGGGAGGAAACTAAGGTGGCCAGAGACTCCGTCGCTGTCGTCCGGTGACACGAAGCGTTTGACAAAGTAGCAAAGTGAGATTTGATCGTATGATAGCTCTGGAGAGCGATAGATGACTTCATTGCGACTTTGAGAAAGCAAAGATAGGGCAGTGTCGTCGCTGCAGTCTGAGCATTGGCTAGCCATATATTTAGGAATCCTTCTCCGTTGACTCCTCTCGGGCACTGATGAGGTGAGTGTGTTGGCCGGTGCTACCTCAAAGTCGGTCTTCGTCAGACCGACTCGAAAGTGAAATGTGTCAGTGTAACCCGGACAAGGTTTCCCATAAACCATGCATCGTTGACATGTCGGTTTCTTCTCATCGCACTTTGAAACTAGGGAGTTAGCTACTGGATCTCAAGGCTTCCGCGAGAGCATGTAGCCCCTAAGAGAGGACCGTTGGCCCGCATCTCCATCGAACATCCCCACCTTTACTTTTCGCTGGCGACACCGCCCACAGCCCGTGCTGAAGCGACCTGGGAACACCATACTGGCAAGTGGATCGATTGCATGTCAAGGAACAAGGGTGACGTCGAGCGCCCCGAGGAATACAGATGGATCGATGTGGTATGGGCAATATGGCAACGCGAAAACGAGAGCTTTTCGCCAGAGTTGAAGAGGAGAGGACAGAGGCGCAACGTCGACGGTTGGAGGCGGGGAAAGTCTGCGGTCAAGCAAACAGTGTCTGTCAGCATTGCAGACGCGCGTGTCCGGCACAAGCAACAGGGGTGGGGGGGGGGGGGAGGGCAGGGGACTCAGGCCACGGCTCAGATCAGCTGCCATCACAGTTCTAGACGGGAAGAACCTGTGAGGAGTATCCTCAGTGAGGGGGTAGTAACAATGCAACGCAAGGTCGAGCAACAGCTTGTATTAGCCAGCTAGCCTCCATTGACTGTCATAGAGGGGGTAAAATGTTATCGTGGGGAATGACTGACGTTCAACTCGGATATCGCCAGAGTGCTCTTTCATCCGGAAGTTAACCACACTTGCCAAACATACAAACATGATGGAAACTTTCATACACATCTATTCTCGCCTCGACATTGGTATCTTCTCTTTTGCTCAAACATGTCATCACAGCCACAGCCACCCATCCGACCAGTCAATCACAGAAGGAGCAGGTAGCCAGCATCGGCGTGCCATTACACAGCAATCAGAGGCTCAACCTCCCTTCTCTCCGGTGGCTGCTCGTTGCCCTGCTGGTCTTCAGCGGGCCCTGCTGTTGCTGGAGTCTCGTTCTGTGTGCCGTCTCCGCTCGCAGGAACCGCAGCACTCTCAGCATCAGGCTCCTGCTCGCCGTCGGCTGCCGCCGCGGCAGCCGTGGCAGCTGCCTCAGCCTCCTCCCTGCGCCGTCTTTCTGCTCGCTCTTGCTCTTCCAGGTGGGCAATGTGCCGCTCAGCAACGCCGGGCGCGATGCTAGCCAGAAAGAGCAGGCCGGCCCTCTCAAGTCGGCGTGCCTGGTCCATCAGCCAGTTTGCATTGTCGTGCCGCCTCTGAGCCACTAGTCGGACAGCAGCCTGAGCAGGATCGGGCGGGCCATGAATGTGTGCTGCTGCCGCTGGAGGTTGACCGTCGGCACGTTGGGCAGGCCCTGCGTTGTTTTGAGCGTTGTTGTTGTTGTTGTGGGCTAGAGGCAGCAAATTATCAAGATGTCGCCTGATCGGTCCAACAACCTGGTCAAAGTAGGCGTCAAAAAGACCAGTGTTCACAATGAAGATGCTGATGGCGATAACTACGACCGTCACCCAACGTGACCAGCTAGAGTTGGGAGAGGTGAACCACCAGATGAAGACTCCAAGACGAACCATGAGCCAGAAGTGAGGAAGCATTTGCGCCAAGAATGGCGCAAGTCGTGGATTGTTGGGATGGGCGGGCAGAGCTGCGACGGGAACTTCATTTAGGCCTTGGGGCGGTGCCTGCCAGTGAGGATCATGTGCTTGCTGCTGATTTTGCGGCTGTGGTTGAACTCCTTGCTGCGGCGGAGCCTGGAAAGGTTGCGTTGTTGGCGGTATAGTAAAGTGGCCAGCTGGCCAAGGCGAGTGCTGCGGCGAGCGACCGCGTGGCGTAAACCTTGCAAAAGACGCGGCCGGATCGGGGGCAGACAGGCGTCCGCTTGGTGTGTAATACGTCTCATTGTTACTGTTGTTGATGAGAAGGGCACGGGGCCCCTGTGGAGATGATAGAATGTAGACCTCAGGGCCAGAAGATGGTGTTGGGCGTTGCGAAAGACTTGTGTTCGTGGTTGCAGCGCGTCCTTCGCTGACCGATCGCGTACCAGGATCGGGCGTGCCCCTCCTGCTGCGACTTCGACTGGCGGCACGAGAGCCCATGGTAGGGTAGTAAGGGGTGCCCGTACCAGGCTGATATCCAAAAGGCAGAGCGCCTGGAACTGGAGACTCGCTTCTCTGCATTGCATTGGTCATCGCTTGTGTCGCCTGACCGGCATCTGCCCCCCTAAGGATGCCCTGCACGTCAGAAACTGACAGAGGAGTCCAGGTTTCGGTATTTGTGACTCGATAGGGTTGCCCATCGCCTAGGGTGCCTTCCCTAACAACTGTCCGCGTGTACGGCTGCCCGCCAGGGCTCCTGCCACGCGCGACATCTCCATGGCTCGGTCCAGTGGCTGGTATCCCGTTGTCTCCGATGCCGTGCATGCCCATGGCAGCCCTGGTTGACTGATTCTGGTTGATCTGGTGGTTGGCCATGGCCCTGTTGACTGCCTCCCGCTGCAAGCCACTGGACCAAGCGCTCATGCTCTGGTGGAGTTGAGAGTGCATCTGCTGGACCTGTTGTGGCGTGAAGTTTGGTGCTGTAGGTATCGCGAAGCCCGGATACGTGTCTCTGGCGCCTGGCGTCCTCCTCGCTGCGTCAGGTGTCGGGGCACCGAGGGGGGACTGCTGTCGGGAGTTCTGAGGCTGGATTTGAGGCGCGAAGGGGCGGGCTTCGCCAGGAGTAGGTACGCGGCCACGGAGAACCGAAGGTGTCGGAGCGGGTGCATCGGGAATGCCGCGCAGGACGAGATGGAAGGCTTGCAGGTCGTGCTCACGAATCTTCAACTAATCATCAGCGTTGCTCGTTTGAAGAAAATGCAGATGGACCTACCGTGGCCTCTCCAATGATCTGCCCCAATGTGTCATTGTCGGCCTGGAGGTGCCTCCCCCGGTAAATCAGCCGCTGTTGCGTATCGGCGGGCTTGGAGGGAACAGCATCGCGGATCTTTTCCTTGAGCTGGAGGATAGTTGTCGAGACAGGTAGATTCGGGAAGCTCAAGGGGCCACCAGACGTAGCGGTCGTCGTGGGCGAGATGACGTTGAGGTTGACGGTGAGCTGATCGTATGGAACATCGGCAGTCATTGGTGCTGAGGTGGGTGTCGGCGCGGGCGGCGCATCCACGGCAGAAGATTCCGAGCTATCGGAAGCCATGGTTCGGTAGCTTGTCGAAGCCTAGTCGAGAGGTTTCTCTGAGGAGACGGGGCGGGTTGAGGTTGAAAGTTGGGAAGCTGAGTCAAATGCTTCGTTTGGGGTGTCTCAGGGGTGTCGCTCTAGCGAAGTGCAGAACAATGCGAGAAGCTCATGTCAAACGCAGAGCTGGCACGGTAAGGAATAGAGTCGGAGAGCAAAATGCTTGCACGACTAAAAGAATCTTACAGACGTGCAGCTTCTCGCGACGGGGCAATAGGGGCTTTGGTTGTCGTTGATTGTGATGCTTCGTAGGAGGTCGACGTGTTCTTTCCTTCTGCGTTGGCCGGAGTCTCACAATGACAACTATTGTGCTGCCACTTCGTAATACGGCAGGTGGCACTCGGACCTTGACCTACCGTTTGACAGCTGGTACGAAGGCGAATCCGGGTCCACTTTATTAGTTGGAGTCTACACCGAGGATTGTCCACCGAGGCGTATTGAGCATGATACACCGAGCTTACCTACTACAGCGACGGAGGAAAAGCTCAGGGATCCCCTAGACCATCTAGACCTGGGGCAGTCCAGCTGCAGCTCCTTGACATCATACCTCACTGCCTCGCAGTAGCAGCCTATGTCCCACACCACCACCGAACCACAATTCATTCGACTGTTTCAACAAATATCGACAAGCTGCGATCACTGGATGATCGCAGAACGTTGACGACTTCATCATGGCCTCGCTGTTCGGCCCGGTCCATCTACGGACCAGCGCCTTGAACAAGTCCTTCAGTGGACCATGCTCCTCCTGCATGATCACGACCCGCGCCCGCTTCATTGCCCAGCGATACCCTCGAACCTCCCCGCCGTCTATTCGGCTGTACTCGCAGAAATCCCAGCAGCGCCCGCGATCCAAGATAACATGGTATCAACTGCCCATCGGAGTCGGCATCGGCTTCATGGGTCTGATGCAGTTCTACAAGACGTCGACGAGAGAAGCAGAGAAGCAGAGGGAGCTCGGCGAAATGGAGGGCGGCACCCCCAAGAAGAGGGAGCGCATCAGGCCAGAAGGACCCTGGCAGGTCCGCGTCATGTCTACCCTGCCGCTGAAGGCCATGTCGAGGCTCTGGGGCAGGTTCAACGAGATTGACATCCCGTACTATCTGCGCGTGCCTGGCTTCAAGCTGTATTCCTGGGTCTTCGGCGTCAAGTAGGCTCTTCTCTTCTTTCTTGTAACACTAAGCACAACCGGGCATTGACTAACATTTCCAGCCTCGACGAAGTCTCCGAACCCGACCTCCACACCTATCCTAACCTTGCTTCCTTCTTCTACCGCACACTCAAGCCGGGCTCGCGCCCATTGGACCCCCATCCCAATGCCCTCCTCTCTCCATCCGATGGCCGCATTCTTCAGTTTGGCCAGATTGAGGGCGGCGACATCGAGCAGGTCAAGGGCATGACATACAGCATCGACGCACTTCTGGGCAAGCGTACGCCAACGCCCAGCATCGCAAGCGACCTCTCCACTGGCGATATCAAAACCCCTCTCCGTCAGATCACCGAGGACGAAGACCTGGTCAAGACGGATGAAGAGTTTGCACGCGTCAACGGCATCCCCTACACCCTCCCCGATCTTTTCTCTGGCGACCAGCCCAAGGCATCCAAGCTTTCGAGACCTCGCGACGAATCGACCCGGCCTGCCTCCCCCGCCACCGAGCGCGCCGTCCACGCCGATCTCGCCCTCGGCGACAAGCCGTGGTACGCCTACCTCGCGCCGGAAGAGAAGAAGACAGCCCTCTACTACGCCGTCATCTACCTTGCGCCGGGCGACTACCACCGCTTCCACTCTCCCGCCAACTGGGTCGTCGAGCGCCGCCGCCACTTCGCAGGCGAGCTCTTCTCGGTCTCCCCCTACCTCCAACGCACTCTCCCAGGTCTCTTCACCCTCAACGAGCGCGTCGTCCTTCTCGGCCGCTGGCGCTGGGGCTTCTTCTCCTACATCCCCGTCGGCGCCACGAATGTCGGTTCCATCATGATCAACTTTGACCGCGAGCTTCGCACCAACAGCCTGACAACGGATACGGAGGCCGACCGCGCGGCCGAGGCGGCGGCCAAGAATGGCGAGCCGTATCTCGGCTTCTCGGAGGCGACGTACGGCAGCGCCAGCGCCGTGCTGGGCGGACAGGCGTTGCGCAAGGGAGAGGAGATGGGCGGCTTCAGGCTCGGCAGCACGGTCGTGCTCGTGTTTGAGGCGCCGGCGGAGAAAGGCTCAGGCAAGGGGGATGTGCTTAAGGGTGGGTGGCGGTGGAATGTCGAGAAGGGGCAGGTGTTGCGCATGGGTCAGGCGTTGGGGTACGTGGACGAGGAGGAATAGGCAATTTGTCGCCTGATGCATACATGTAGTACCTAGTGTATACCGGGCTTTCCGGCTTTTTCAATTTATTCACTGCGCAAAGTATGGAGATGAGGATGTTGTTCATAATGTTTTACTTGATTGTATTGCATGATGTCACCGATGTATGTCCACTTCGCGTCTATCGCTCAATGTCTTATTCTAAAAACAGGCTAAACTCCTTTGCAAAGCGTCGTGAAAGTGTTCTCGAAGAGAAAACCACTTAGTCGCTGAACGACTTGAAGGTCTCCTCGAGAGGCTTGTAGTCCTTGGGACCGGCCTCGCCAGTCTTGCCGCCAAAGACGAGCTGGGCGTTCAGCTTCCAGCTGGAGGGAACGCTCCACTCAGCGGCGACCTTCTCGTCGATGAGGGGGTTGTAGTGCTGGAGGTTGGCGCCGAAGCCCTCGGCCTCGAGAGCGGTCCAGACGGAGAACTGGAGCATGGCGTCGGACTGGTTGGCCCAGATGGGGAACTTGTCGGCGTAGGGTGCGAACTTCTCCTGCATGCCGTTGACGACGTCCTGGTCCTCGAAGAAGAGGACGGTGCCGGCGGCGCCGGAGAAGAGGTCCATCTTGCCCTTGGTGGGCTCCCAGGCGTCGGCGGGGACGATAGCTTTAAGGATGTCGGAGGTGATGGACCAGAGCTTGGTGTGGTGGGCGCCGTGGAGGACGACGACACGGTTGGACTGGGAGTTGAAGGACGAAGGGGTGGCACGAAGAGCCTGCTGGACGATGGCATCGACCTCCTTGGCGGAGAGGGGAGTATCCTTGCTCAGGGGGTAGTGGGAGCGACGGTTCTCAATGTGAGAGAGGTAGGTGGAGGCGGAAAGCGAGGAAGACATCTTGGCGGTGCTGATTCTCGGGGTGAGGTTGAATCGAGGGGTGGCGGAGATGGTGATGAGGGGTTTGATGAAGGTGGTAGTAGGTCTGAGGATTCTAAGTGATCTGGTGATGCTGGCCATTTGGAAGGGTGTAATAGACGTCGTAGGGCGGGGTGGTGGTCTCTTAAGTAGCTCTCTCGCGAAGTCTTGCGTTCCGAGATATCCCCACGACCTCCCGCGCTGGCGGGGCGTTTCGTCATGGGGGTTCCATCGGAGAGCCAGATGCTAAGACCCACCACCCAAGGTCGGTGCCCCCCAAGGTCGGTGCACCAAATCGCTCAAATGCAAAGCAACGCAGAACAGCAGATAAGTCAATTTATCGCACAACAAGCACTATTCCAATAGAAATTCCGAACAGAGTGACTCGAATTCGGCTTCCTGGTCCTTTCCAAGTGCAGTTGAAGGTGTCACAAGTGCCTGGGCCTTCAGTTGGGCTGTGTGAATAGCCTCAATATTGACGAACCTCGAGTTCAAGCTTGCTGCCACCTTAACCTTCCTGTAGGGCTTGTGAACTTCTAATTGAAACAGCAGATAAGTCAATTTATCGCACAACAAGCACTATTCCAATAGAAATTCCGAACAGAGTGACTCGAATTCGGCTTCCTGGTCCTTTCCAAGTGCAGTTGAAGGTGTCACAAGTGCCTGGGCCTTCAGTTGGGCTGTGTGAATAGCCTCAATATTGACGAACCTCGAGTTCAAGCTTGCTGCCACCTTAACCTTCCTGTAGGGCTTGTGAACTTCTAATTGAGCGCTTAATTGAGCGATTGTGAAGCCTGCTTCCGCAATCTCGATATTCTTTATATTAAGAGACTTCCCTGCCTTCATGAAAAGCCGTCGAGTAGCTCGTGCCGTTGACCTTGGTGTTGTATGAGCTCGAGAAAGCGATGAGTAGCCGTTCCTTAGATCTACTGATCCTCTCGGCGTATCCTATACAAAACTAGTATATTTTGCCTGTTTCTGAGGCGTTTTAGGACACTGCGGCTCGCCCTCATCCATCATCTGAGGGCTATGAGTAGCCCGAACAGCATTCACTGGCCAGAGGCCAGTTCCAGCCCATCCAGCGATGATATTGCGAGCTGTAATTGCGTCGCGCCTGGCCCTAAGATAACAATAAAGGAAGTTCCGTTTGCTAATAGGGGATGAGTCAAGGAGGTGAATAACGCTCTTGAGATATCTGCGATAGGCAGTCTTAAGAGGGCT
>NMXI01000107.1:0-62092 GCA_002851675.1 Verticillium nubilum
ATATTCCTTGGTTGCGTTCCTTGTAAACGGCGTTGAAGGGTAGCCCTCGGAATTCCCCACTGTATGGAAGCCTTCCGGATAGATTCGCCGTTTGTAATAGCCTCGAGGGCCTGGTTGACTTCATCTTCTGTATATCGAGGCATTGGTAACTGAAGTAATGATATCCTGAATTTGGAAGGAATTGGTGCAGAATTAGTAAAGATACGTTAGGTTGTAGAAGGGTGGTTGGGGTGGCGGTGAGGGATTTTGGGGTGGCCCACATGGGGGGGTGGCCCGTAAGTGGGTGAGCAACGTTAACTGATAGGCCGTGGCGGATGTACTCGATCTGCAAGGGTCATGGAGAAGAAGTGGTCTCGACTGGCACTCGAGCTGCTGAGGGAAGGAAAACGTTAAAGAAATTGCCTCTAGGACGGCTAAGGGATCTACGGTATTTACTCGACTCGCACTCGAGGTACCGTAACGGGAGGACTCCTAGGTGGCATAGCTCGCGCCGAGATAGCGCCGCGTGATCTAGACTTAGGCGTGGTGTCGCCGCCACGAGGGATTAACGTGCCTAGCCTTGGGAAGGGCACCTGACATGGCAGCAGTGCAGGCGACCATCAAATACGCCATAGCAACAGGACGGCTTGACGAAGGACGGCAGACGACTTAGCCCACCCACAACCACACACACCCTCTCTCATACTAACCCAGACACCTCGTGCCACGACAGCAGGTTCGCACCAGCGGCTGAAGATAGGAAGCTGGGCACCTGGAGAAGACGCCTTCACGGACAACTTGCTACAACTAACCCTACTGTACCAATTGTTTCCTGAATCAGGTCCTGATTCGTGTGGCACGGTTCTCTCGAGGGTCGGTTATGGTGGGCGATAGGGAACACTGTTGCAAAACCCCCGGTCGCTTTCGTTTTGGGTTTAGGGGCGCCCTTTCTTAGTCATCTGAGTACCTCCAGTCGGCATGAACTATGTACCGCGGACTCGCAGCGGGTTCGTGCGGTGTGCGACTGGTCCGATTTCCTGCTCAACACCACAGGTGGGAATCGTGAACAGGTTGCGGCCACACGTTCAAATATCCAAACGTAGCTCCGGCAATCAGAATTGATCTTTGTGAAACCAATTCACGCACGGATTTTGCTTCATATTGTCGCGGCCGAGACGCACCTTTGCTAGACATCGCGAGAACCTGGCTGCCATTATCTTCCACTCGCGGTGAGGAGCAGCGCGATGAGGCCACGAGGGGCCACCGCTGTAATCCCGCTCCTGGTCAGCAGCGGACTAGCGTAGTTACATTTCGCTCAAATGAGCCTAGCGACTTCATCCACCATAGGAAAGGGCGATGTCTTGTTGTTCTGCTTAAATTAAAGCCTCATTTTCAAACAAGATCCCCCCCTATTCCCCCCCCTTCGTCCCTTTACCTCTTCTTTCAACCGAAATGGACCCTTCAAAGATCCCCGCGGAGCATGTCTATTGCGTCCAAGCCGGAAAAAAGCACCATGAACTCTTCACCACCATATACGTTGGGGCGAACTATTGCGGACGTTGCGGCATAGCCAACCCCTTTCGGTCGCAGAATCGAGCCAGGTCTAAAACTCCAGCACTTCCGGGCCCGCACGATGAGGTGGTGGAAGTTGAGGACTCTCCGCCGCCGCCGCCAGTCAGTCCAGCAAGCCAGCTGTTGCGAGACAAACCGAAGCCTGTGTCATCCATCGGCATTAGACGCGCCGCTCAGCTACTCCCCAACGAAGCCTCTGCCCCAGGCGCGATGAACACAAGGGCACGCGCACCTCCGTCCCAAGCGCCAAGCAATCCCCAGTTCATGACCGTCGCATCAGCGGCCAGTCGAGCTATTCACAATTCCAAAGGTAACGCCAGAAAGCCCATGAGACAGCGGACTGGCTACCAGTGGGTTCATATTAGCCTTTTGCTTGTGAGCCTGGAGACTAGATACTTCAACGGGCTTACAGTCGAGGTCCCAGAGACGGTATTGCCCCTGAAGGATACGGTGATCAAGTTTTCCTCGGCAGATCTACTGACTTGGCCATCCTTCACTGCGAGTTTGTTCGACCATCTCCGACCTCTTCCGCCAGCGATCGATCTCACGAACAGAGGCCTCTGGAGCCTTTCGTATGCGTCGAGTTTCTCTGGCAAGAAAATCGTTACACCGTTCCCAACACCGACAAGTACGCGACACCGTCGAGTATGCTCGCATCGGGGCACTTTGGGAACAATCAGGCAGGGCAGTTGAAGGTGTTAGTCGTACTGACATCCACGGATGTTGTCGACAAGCAAGAGCCAGTTACACCGCTGAGGCCGGATGAATACTCGACGCCGGTCAAGGAAGAAAAGAAACGAAAGTTTAAGCAAGAGGACACGAGCCCTGCCTCGGAGCGGAAGAAGCGCATCAAGAGGGAGGAACAAATGAAGCAAGAGAAAGGCAACGTGGAGACAGATGGGATCAGGCAGGAGATAAACGTCAAGATGGAGCAGGACGAGCCTGGGTCGAGTCCCCCTTGCCAAAGCCCCACAGACGACGAGTTCGGAGATGCCGTTGAAGAGAACGTTGAGCAGGAGGGTGTGATCGATCTCCGTGATCCACTTTATGAACTTGCTGAGGAATATGGAGGCATGCCAGACAAAGCAGACGAAGTGGACGAAGAAGATAGCGAGGAAGTTTTGGCCACGGAGTTCGTAAGAGACCAGATCACCTCATTACCGAGCTGAGCGCTGACATGAACAGATAACCCTGGCGCCCATTCCTCAAAGTTATGAGAGTGATCAGGCTCAACTGTTTGACGCTGATGCTGGGGAGCTCCCACCGGCACACTCCACACGTTTCAAGGGGACAAAGATCCCCACCACATTTGCTGTCCGACACAAGAAAAGGAAGGATTGACTACTCGGGCTCCCCATTCGAACTGTCGCTTTCCCCCCCATCATCACTTATTCCCTCCAGGTCGTTCCCTTCTTCGTCCTCATATCCCAGTTCAACAAGTGGTTGCTCCGCTGGTTCCCCATCTTCAAGTTCATTTTGGCGGGCTTGATTTGCTCGCTCATATAATTCTTGCTATAAGTTATGCGTTTAGATTTTCAACTTGGATCAAAAGGGTCAGAAGACGTACATATTCGGCGACTCCTCCGGTTGGTGCTTTGCGATATGCCAGCACAGGCTGGCCGCCTCTTTCGATGTGTTGAATGATTCTATCTCGAAGGCCAAGGTAGAAACGCTTGAAAGGCCGCAACTTGTCCGGTTCCTGCTGAACCCCAAGGACCACGTTGTCGTAGCCCATTTCGACGAGAACTTGACGACACCAATCTTTTGTCTCCGGCTCCAAGCAGGTGCTGATGTTGATACCCGCCAACGGTCGCTCCATCTCGGCTAGAACTGAGCGGTCAATGGGGATACCCCAGTTGCACGCCTTGTCGGGATCCGGGTAATGGTAGTTCATCCAGGGTTGGCCGTGGACTACGTGAGGACGGTTCTTCTGAAGGCGGATTCGATGAAGATTCCATGCCTCCACAAAATCGAAGAGTTCTTGGCGTAATACATCTTCAAAGAATGAGGACGGTTTTTCTGAAGGCGGATTCGATGAAGATTCCATGCCTCCACAAAATCGAAGAGTTCTTGGCGTAATACATCTTCAAAGACGGCGTAGATGGCGATCTGATCCTCCAACATATCGCCGTCGAAGTCCCCGTCCCTGGCGAGCTCGCCAAAGTAATCTACCCACTGCCGGGAGGAGATATGCAGCATGCTCTCCCACCATTTCTCAATCTTGACGTTTTTCGTACTCGGTGCCGCCTTGTAGGAATCCTTCAGGCGCTTCCCTTGCTGGAAAGCCTGACCGTTCCACTCTACCCGTCCATCTGCAGCTAGGGCAAAGTTCCAATGCGCCGCTGCGATCAGTGGCGTCTCGCTGCCTCTGTCCGCCTGCAAATACCATGGGCGAAAGCCGTAGGCGTCACATGCGGTCAAGTACTGCTTCAAAACGCTCAGAGAAGTTGTGGCGGAGTGGCCAACATAGAACCAGATAATGTTGCGCGAGTAGGCAGACCGTACGAAGAAAAGCTTCCACTTCAGAGTCTGCAATGAACTCATCTTTATTTCAGCCGCTCTAGGAGGTGACCTGGGCCTCGAAAATCACCCACTAGTCCAAGTTGAGTGCGATATTCGAGTTGAACCACATCCGTCCCCCTATGCGCTGAAAGCTTCATGGGAGTCAAACGCAAGGAGACTGGGAATATGTCTCAAGGGCAAGTACAGCCTAGGTGTGCGCAAAGGTCAGGATTTTAAAAGATGGATCCAATGTGGTTCATGCGTGGCTGTATCCCGAGCCGAAAGAATTGTTGGGAGGCTTGAGGGCTGGTATGTGGATTGAGTGGAAGCCTGCCATCGGTGATGGTGGCGTTCTAGGAGTGGACGCAGCCACCAATTGTCCGAGACGAGAGGGTCAGTGACGATGAAGCTACATACGACAACGTCAGCAACGACGCCCGATTTGATAGTGGTGCCTCCGATGTCTTCACATTTGGGTATAAAACCGATCGCGAGACGAGCGACGAGTGACGAGCGATATGACACCTTCCACGACGATTCCTCCGTCGGTAATATTAACAGCGATATCGATAATGGTATATGGATGTTGAGGCTGTCACTAGCGTCGACGCTGCCACCATTGACTCTCAAAGTCGGAAAGCCAAGATCAGTCTTCTGACCAAGATGTCTCCGAAAAGCGGCTGAAAAGCCGAAGTCAGACATCTACAACACGCCGCCCAATATCTCAACCGGCACTCTTCTGATCCCCAGCTCGCCCTTCCGCTTCCACTTGAATGGGCTCTCGGTATGCCCATGGTGATCTGCTCCAGATCCGGCAATAAGGTCTCGGGGGTCGTCACAACCAATGCCAGGCTGCATCAGGGCCGGGCTGGCCGTTGTTCTCTCCATTTTCACAACCTGCGTTGTGAGCAGTCAGTTTTCACTTCTCAATATCTGGTTCGTTTGGCCTTGGAAGGTTTCGATCATTCGTCGATTCCGCACCCCATTTCGGCTCTCCGCCTCTGCTAATTACGAATCTCCTCGATGGAGGTCACATATAGATTCAGCCGCAAACATCCTGCCTGTGGCCTAGCACCGGACAGTCCGGTACGATAATAATATTGGGGCTAAGCCATGACACAAACACTAGTACCGCAATAACCACGAACCCCTCGAGGCCTCATTTGGCCGCCCTCACCCTCCCTTAGCGTAAGTTAAGGCTTGAGGCGTCATACTGGTATTTCTTACGGCCACGAGATTCGATCAAAGTTCCACTATCCTTCCAGGCGCAAGGATATCAGACCCACTGAGCATTGCGTCAAAGCTAATCGTCTTCGTGCCACAGTCGAGTCTATCGGGTCGTTTTCCCTGACGGTGCAAAGCTTCCGAGACCACCCACGGAAGCCATCGCCAGGCAGCAGTCGGAGCCAAATGCCAGGGCAGAGGAAAGCGCTCCCCAAAATGTCGAGATGCAAGATGTCAGGGGACTGCGGCTCTCTGACTGCCAAAGTTCACCTTCGGATGCCGCACCTGGTTCACAGTGGATAACATCTGGAGGTGACCCTCAACAGGTCCGCAGCTCTACCATGATGGAGGCCGGTCGAGGCCCAAGGCAAGAACGTTTGTCAACTGCTGAGTCAGGTACAGAGTCTGTTTCTGATAATACTCCGTCGTTGTCCCTACCTCAACCAACAATGAAGGGGGCAGATCCTACTTGTACTGGGCGGCCTCGTTCTGACCAGAGCGCGGCTGACTTGGTGGATTTTCAAGGGGGTTTCGACGTGGCACTGGTGATCGTGGGGGCTTCAGACCCCGTACTCTCGCCTGACTGAAATGAAATGCCGTGGCAGGACGACCTCAGCACAGCCAAACGCCCAGGCATCATATGCTAACGCCACATGGACCCCGCCAACAGGCTTCCCAAACGGATTATGTCACTCATGTGGTAATGTGCGACCGTACAAGTGGGATGGGAGCGAACCGTATACTTATTCGATAGGTCAACGACAACGATGCCCAGGGCAATTACACCAGCCCCAACTACGTCAACAGGCACCGGGTACCTTGGTATGGTTCTATTCTTCTGATTCCAACTGAGCACGGTAGAAGAACAAACCGTAGGGTACGGAAAAGGAATTGTGGACAAGGGGACTGCGGCCCTCCAAGTGTCCATCCAACACCGTCCGGACTTGACAAGCTCCAAACGTACCACCAATCCGTCCTACTTAAGCCTAGAGTTTGACCTTATGAGAAAGTGTCCCTTCGCATATCCTGGCCTCCGCCGTCTCCCAATCTCGCATCCTGACCTTTCAAACCGGGTTCGACGTCCATGCATATACCGAATCAAACCTGTAGATCAAAGGTTGACACTTGGTTTATAAACCCTTGCCTCATGGATTAGCTTCTTGATAATGGTTTGAAGCCGACACTGGGTAGACATCGTCCTGGCTCTGGTATCCTGGGCAAACAAGCACCAAGAGCAAGCTTGGTCGACCAGAACAACAATTCTCTTTTGACCGATCCGCCCATGGAGTGACGCCAAAAGGTTTTGGTAGTAGGTCAAGTCGTCGGATACCCTGTGTAGTATCGCAGGTGCTCGCTCCGACATATACAGCCTACCCAAGTAGAACATGTAGAGGATGATCATGGATCTCGACATAACCACTCCAAAATAACCAATTTCGACTCTAGTGTCACCCGCTCTTCTAGGAGGAACCGGTTTCTGGACTCCAGTACTGAAATATATTCCGTTGCATTACCTACGACTGTCATCTTTACTCTGCGTAAGCATCATCTTTCAGCAGGTTTTATCAAGGTCAACTAACCATATCCACGATGTCCATAGACCCCCGTCCTTGAAGAGTATTCGCTGAAACACCGTCCCATGCCTTCGCCACTCTGACAACTGAGCCTGAGATGCTTTCATTCTGCTTGGCAAGCATATTATCCAACGAAGTGCAGTCCCTCTCCACTGTGCGCCTGGGGCTGGTTTTGTCTGGTTTTCGGCGACGTGGTCTGCTAATGGCCCCGCTGTTGGCTAAAACTTGAAACGGACTGGGCGGATTACGGCAGGGTTCCTGTGGTGATTGCCGAGGAGCGCTGTTATCGAAGCCAGAAATCAACGGGGAGACTTCCGCTGCGAGAAGCTCGTCTGCAGCCTCACTTTCGGCGAATTCCTCATAATTTTTCGGGGAACGAGGAGGAGTACGCAACATGACCGACATAATAATGGTATCTTAGTAGTTAGAAGAGCCAGTGTTGCATTCGAGATGTTGTTAAATCCTCCTCAGATTCCAAATCACTCTTCACATGAAAGCATTATGTATCCGCTGCTTACCTCATGCTAAAATAACTGGCTGCAAGCTGGTCAACAGAATTTAACGTTTCCAATATTTGACCTGTATTACCTACCGGCCGAATGGCCTGGTCTGCCCGGGAAGTGGCCTGATTTGCGTGGTTCTACGGTATCCCATTTGACGCCAATACAAGCCACAAGCCTTAGGCAATGCACGCTAGGCATATCTTGGTGGAAAAGATTAGGAGCTGAATAGTTGGCTGTTCATTTGTGCGCCACACCCGCCAAGATCGTGAGAGGGAGCACTAATCTAGACGCGTCCTGAACCGAATGACCCAGACGTGGGGTTCGCAACTCAGACATGGCGTTCAGGCGCTCTGCCCTACCCGACAACTAAGGGCCTAGATACGAACGAATGCCTCTCAAGGGAAGATATGCAATCTGAGATACTTGCGGATCGCTGAAGCAGCCACCCTGGAGTCGAATCTAGCTTCTTCAGCAAGCGCTCAGCGGCGAGAGAGGGGACTGATGAGGTGTAGAGAATGGTCTCCACGATCTGAGAAATACATCGACTGCGTGGTGCGTTAGCGCGCTGAGGAACCGAAGACGGAATGCCGAGCCACCATTCAGTATGAGTAACCCTTTGGGGTGCGACTTACAAACTCGAGGACCAGGTTCTCCTTTTCTCTTTCATTTGGTTGAGACCATACTTGCGGCAGCGGTTCAGGACTTCCCGTTCCGTCAGGTCCGGGCGGGGTCGGTCTGGAGATGATTCTCAGGAATGGCGCGGGCATCGCCAGGAGTGTTGTTTGTTCGGAGAAGATTAGCTGATTCACGAATAAAACAATTGGACACATCCATCATCAATTGAGTAGCTCGGGTGCCGGCAACTCCGACTCCCAAAAAGGTCTCTGGGTTGGGGGCCGTATGAGAACGGTCCATGGCGTTGACCCGAGGACGACATGACATGTGTGAGAACGTACCTACTCTTTCCTCCTCGGCGTGGCCGTCCTTGGACTCGAAGTCCTTGATGAGGCCGCCGATGTCCTCATCAATATCGTCGCCGCCCTCGACCTTGGTCTTGGTGGGAACGTTGTTCGCAATGGAACTCGTCTTCTCGTCAAACAGGTGGGACTCTATGGGCGATGTGCTGCAGCCAATTGTGTTCCTTGATAAAGACTTGATCTGGGACTTTGAGAGCACAACTGTGTTGTCTTTCGACCAGCTTCCCAGGGCCGAGTTTTGGGCACAAAGGTCGCGTACATTATGGCACGCTCGCCCACTCCCCCTTCAGCGTCATTTTCTTTCATGAGCGTCATTGTTTTACACCCAGAGTCTATTACGCCCGAGGGCTCTATTTCTACTGTATGATACATTCCCGTTTCCTGTGTTCCTAACATGGTTGTGAGTAGGGTAAGTAGGGTTTGCAGGCGGTATTTATCTGCTATCATCTGTATTGAGCGTCCAGTCGGTCGGTCCTCAATGCGAATCATATCGTTACTCGAACCACATCTATGTTCGGTTTCCGGTCGTCACCATCTGTTGTCGCCTTCCCACCAAGGTAGAAGGAGGCTACCTCTTCTCCTGTCAGTGTAACGCAGTAACTCTGTGCATCAGAACGGAAAGTGCTTTGTTGTCTCTACCGCTTTATCACAAGGGCATCGATCAGTTGTCGCTACCCCAATCTGGTGGAGGTATCCGTTGAGCCGGGCCATGACGGTTCGTAGTTGCGCCAGCACACTGGCTTTCTTCCACGTAAGGTCATCGTATAGCTGTCTTGTATGTTTTCCTGGCAGAGCCTAATCTATCTTTTTGGTGTGCTTGCCTACATCGTCGGGTAATATGCCATTTGTGCTTCGTTGTTGCTTCTTGGCTCGGCCGAGCGATATCGAAGCCGCTTGGAGCGGCTGTCGCCTCGCTGTCTGTCCCACGTTCGTGCTCCCACAAGCTGCTCTCTTGGCTGCAGACATGACCTCGAGGTCGGTTCCCAGAGGTACCATAGAGCTATCTGCACATGCCTCCAAGCACGTACGCGTACTTCAGAAATGCAATGCATTTGAATCAACCGTGCACGGGCCATAAGGGACATGATGTCCCTTGTGGCCCGTGCACCACCAGTTAGTCGGTTCTAGACCACAGCGAACACAATGGTGATCTGGTCGTTCTCGATAATGCTCCGTTTTGCCTCAACTGTCATCACTCATCGCCCGGCTCTTCTTCTTAGTACGAGAATGGCTGGTGGGTCCTCCGTGGTACCTAGAAGTCTGAAGCAGTTGCCGACCTCTGTCGTACGAAGTCGGCACACAGCAGGGTGATCCTCCAGATCTGGTCTCACGAAGTCGAAAGTCCAGTGCTCGTCTTCGTACGGGCCAAGGGGGTAGAGGTCGCCAGCAACCACGCTGACGAAACTCCCCTTTTCATGAGCCACAGCTCCGGCGTTTAGAGCAACCGCCTGAAGCCCTCAAACCGACCCGTACCTCTTGATTCGAGGCACCACCTCGACGATAGT
Source organism: Verticillium nubilum (assembly GCA_002851675.1). Classification (NCBI taxonomy): domain Eukaryota; kingdom Fungi; phylum Ascomycota; class Sordariomycetes; order Glomerellales; family Plectosphaerellaceae; genus Verticillium; species Verticillium nubilum. Next base: position 9,837 of record NMXI01000107.1, read on the forward strand.
ACTCAAGCATAATATCCTGGTACTGCTACAAGACATGTGAATCTCCTTATCGACTGTCAGACTTGAGCGTTCTAACCAAGCATGGTGATCAGGCATGCCAGACTCTCGCTTGGAATGAAAATAGCCATAAGGGGGGTTGCAAGTTTCTCAGTGATCCGGACTTTCTAGGACGACTTCTTTCGCAACAGTCCGGCTTCAATGAGCATCATGAATTTACCGTTGGTTAAAAGGTCAGGTCTGCTCAAGGATGCTGTTTGCTGCTTTTTCAACGATGGCCTTACGTACAGAGAGCTAAACCATATCAAGCCTATCTATATAGGAACACATGGCAGCTTCCTGGGCCTCATTTAGCAGTGTGTGCGAGGGTGGGCGTGCATTGAGGGGGGGCATCCCATCTCTGCGTCGCTGGAGGCGTCGCCTGTTAACACCGAATTCCCTAGCGATTCGAGCCAGTGGCACATCAGGCGAGGCCTCCACTGCAATAAGGGCCTCTTGGAACTTCTTCTCGATATCTTCAGTTGCTCTAGACATCGTTGGTTGTTGTTCAAGTGAGGGATCTAGGTTGGGTGTGGCAATGAGGGATTAAAGCTACTCTCGGGCGTGCGAGGAGGCCAGAGTTGATTCATACAGACACATGATGTCGAGATGGTGTTCCGCAGGGCCTCTGCCTCAAAAGGAAGTGCGCTCTGGGGTAATACAACCATGCTGGCAAACTGGGGTCTTCAACCGTCGTCGGTCGGGTTATATCTCGTCTTATGCGCACAATGGAAGAGCATGGGAGTGTAACAGACCATGCGGCAAGGTGTGGCGAGGCACCATGGTAACGGATGTAGCTTGACGACATCGCGTTTTGTCGGCTCCTCCTTGAATGCGCTGGCGGCCAGAAAAATGATTTGGATATCTGCTGTTACACTCAAGATGACGTCGAAGGAGTCCGGGAATTGTGTCAGCATATCGGTCGAGACTACGCCCTCCATGTTGGCACTGTTGATCTTGGAGGACAATGGCGGACACTTTGTGTATCGGAGGACGACTTTAGTGATGGGTTGTGGGCAACGATGCTCCTAAAAGAGGGAGCAAAGCTGGTCAATAGTTCTCCGCTTGAAGGATATACGTTGGTTCAAGTCTGCAGTCAGCCTTCACTTGGCTTGAAAACCTGTTGGACGATGCCGGACACGAAAAGAGATGGACTGAGTTGGACGCTGGTGTAGGGGCAGTGGTCTCATTTCAATGATTGTGTCACTCATTGCCAGGGCGTACGTACTGAGGGCTGACCTCAAGACCTGGTGGATAATGCCCTTTATTAAGAGCTAGAGCTCTGATTTAGCGTCTTTTCATTTGACAATGCTTTCTCCACTGTGTATATCGACCCATGGGATCATGATCGTGCGTGAACCTCGATTCTATGATAAGAGCGTAGGCGAAACGACGAGGGTGAAGAGGGGGCAGGGCCTGCTTCGGCGAAGGCGTAGGTATTGGGAGCTGACAAGCTACCTCCCCTCTCACCCAGCTCCTGACATACATATATAGGCCGCCATCTCCCGAAGTCTTTTCTACTCTCTTCCTCATTCTACATCCCTTTATGACACTGGCTGACTCAGCGAAAAGCGACGCAAAACACCGTCCTAAAAACGCTGCCATCCAATGTCTCTTTGCAGACCAACCAAGGAGGCATCCAGTCCGTCACTTGACCACGAAGGCCATCTCGAGGATCCGAACAACAGCACGAATACTGACAACGCTGCCGGATGCCAATCAGTTGCGACCGGCGATGATCTTCTCCAGGCCAAAAATTCGGTGTATAAGGTTGGAAAGAAGCTTGGAGAGGGCACGTTCGGCATTGTCTACGCAGCCATCGACTTGTCAAACAATAGACTAGTAGCGATCAAATTCGTAAGTGACTATCCATCAAAATAACTGATCCTCAGACTCACGCTGCTACAGGAGCGTTGCGAACCCGGTAAACCACAACTTCAGACTGATAATAAGACCCAACTTCAGACCGAATATGAGGCGTATGGTGACCGAGGGCTTCGGCATCTTCACAAGGAGACCTAGTGACCGCTACGGAGGACATTGTTCAGGCCGTTGCGGCTTCTACTCCCTCGCCTGACCTGGGCGTTGTATGCCGAGGAGCAGCAGGCCTCCAGCCGCAAGCGGAAACGCAGAAGCTCGGAATCAGTCCCGACTGAACAACTTTGTCTGCTTGCTACGCCCGTGTTTGCTTTGAAGATCGAGTCGCTTCTCTTTGGTTCCGGGTCGTTGGATTATTCTTGTAGGATCGTCGTGCTCGTCCGCTTTGATGGGTGCCGTTATTGACCGCCTTGTATTGTGGCGGTTACATATTAACCAAATTGCTCGTCGAAGCGTCGCCATACCTTGTTGCACGGCCTGCTCCATCTCTGGCTTCATCAGGTGTCATGCCAGAAGTGGGCGTTGACTCGTCCCGGCTCGGTTCGGGGGCGATGCAGCATCAGTGGCACTTCTGTCGCGGATGCACAGCTTCGCGGGCTGGAGGGCACAGACCCGATTCGGCACCGCAGGATGCTGGTGGGAGGCCTCAGGGTCGGCTGTCGGTTCGTGTCGTCTTGTCATCGCGGTTGAGGCACCCGGCAGGGGAAGAGTCTGGCAGTTCGATGCTGTTAGCCTGGCGAGTTGGGTTGGTAGACGGTTCGCGCACGCGTTGCTGGCCCGTGTATTCTCCGTTTCGCCTGCCGTCCGCCAACTCGACGAGTCGTTCGGCTTCGGATTTCTGCGGTTGTCGCGTGCTGTGCAGCTGTTCGAGATATTGATCACGGCGTAGCGTCATGACGCGATGGATGCGCAGTGATTGGAGATGGCATGTCGACGTAACACGGACCACCAGGGCTGGTGAAACCCACTCGCTCTCTCAGATAGTTGTAAGGATCATCTGCCCGCTACGTGGCTTCCATTGACGTCTCTTTCCACTTCACCACCACACTTCGCTGTCAGCCTGACGCGCGCATACTCTCGCCGTCTTATTGGTCTCGTAACCTGCACCTTGGAAGTCCACTACCCCGCACATCTCGAAATGTTGCTGGCGTCCGTTCGTAGGACTAGGTCGATCCGTCGACCTCGCTCCCCAGGCCCTCTGACAACGCCGTCTGAATGAGGGTTGGCTTCACGCGATCATGGCGACTCGATGGTTCCGGAAGGTCAAGTCGAAGATCAACGCCCCGCGACCGACCTCTCCCATCTCGCCGCCTCCCGTATCCCTTCCTTCGCGCTCTACCCCGTCCGAAAGCGCGGTGGCAAGCCTCCAGGAGCGGCTCTGGAACCAAGCGTACGACGGGCTCAAAGCAGACGAACCTGGCATAGTCGAGGCATACGAGACGTTTTTATCGACCGAACTGCAGGATGGAGGCTCGCCCTGCACCACGATCGAGAACCAGATCGAGCCAGCGTTGCAAGGGAGAGCGCGCCAAATGGGGCGACTCGTCCAAGCCGGGCTGCGAAGGACAGAAAAGGATGCGGCCGTCAAGCAGAAGATAAGCGATGCAATCAAGGTCGCGGCCCCCGTGAAGGCACTGATGGGCAAGGCGGTACAGGCCGCCCCGGAAGCCGCCGTCGCTTGGGTCGGCGTCTGCCTTGCCTTGGAGGTGAGTTTGCTGCCACGGACCCGCGATCCCCGACTGACATTGGCCAGATCGTCGCGAACCCACTCACCGAGCCAGGCATCAATCGGGAGGGGATTGCATACGTCGTTTCGAGGATGGATTGGTACTGGAACCTGGCCGGCCTCCTCCTGGACAAAGAAGGCGCCGTGGTGGCCTTTACGGGGCTGCGAGACCAGCTCGAGAAGAACGTCGTCCAGCTATACCAGAAGCTTCTTCTCTACCAGATGAAGAGCGTCTGCCTCTACCACCGGAACCGGCTTGGCGTCTTCTTCAGGGACCTCGTCATGCTGGATGACTGGCGAGACCAACTCCACGGCATCCGAGACGCCGAGGCCGCCGTCCGGAGCGACTCGGAGCAGTACAATTCGCAGCAGGTGCGGGACCGTCTCCAGACTCTGGCTGGCACTGCGGAGCGTCAGTACAAGGAGCTTCAAGGAATCACCACTGCCATTTACCACCAGACTAGGCGACATGAGGAAATACAACAAGACGCGAAATACAAGGAATGCCTGAAAGACCTCTCTGTGACGGACCCCCGCCACGACAAGGCGCGCATTCAGGGCACGAAAGGCGGCCTCCTAGAGGACTCCTACCGCTGGATCCTCAGCCACGGCGACTTCCTCGAATGGCGCGACAACCCGCAAACCCGGTTGCTCTGGATCAAGGGAGACCCGGGCAAGGGGAAGACCATGCTGCTCTGCGGTATCATCGACGAGTGCAACAAGACGGCTGATGAGACGAGCCAGCCCGCCTACTTCTTCTGCCAGGCCACCGATGAACGCCTCAACAGCGCGACCGCCGTACTACGTGGCCTCATCTACTTCCTGATCGACCAGGCGCCTCCGCTCATTTCCTATGTCCGCGCCAAGTACGACAAGGCCGGCCAGAGTCTTTTCAAGGACGTAAACGCCTGGTACGCATTGTCGCAGATCCTAACCGACATGCTGGCCGACTCTCGCTTAGAAGACAAGATCCTGATCGTCGATGGGCTGGACGAGTGTGGCACGGGCCGTGCACAGCTTCTTGACTTCATTGCTCGGACATCATCCTCGTCTCGTGCCAAGTGGATCGTATCGAGTCGGAATTGGCCGGACATCGAGGACAAGTTGAATGACACGACGCAAAAGATCACGCTCCGTCTCGAACTAAACGAAGACGCAGTCTCTGACGCCGTTCGCGCATACATCCGGCATAAAGCAGGCGTATTGGCGCGGCTGAAGAAGTACGATGACGCAACCTGGGATACCGTGCAGCAGCACTTCACCAGCAAAGCGGACAACACCTTCCTCTGGGTGGCCTTAGTCTATCAAGAGCTGGCGCACCCCGATACTCGACCCTGGCATGCGCTCGAAGTCCTGCAAACGCTTCCCTCGGGCCTGGACGCCCTGTACGACCGAATGATGGGACAGATCCGGCAATCGAGGGATGCAAAGCTGTGTACACAGATCCTGGCCGTTGCTTCTGTCGTATATCGCCCCATCTCATTGGAGGAGCTGACCTCTCTCGTCGAGCTGCCCGCCCACTTCACCCACGATTCTGCAGCCTTGGAAACAATGGTCGGATCTTGTGGCTCTTTTCTGACTCTCCGGGACGGGATCGTCTACTTTGTGCATCAATCGGCAATGGACTTCGTACTGGACAAAGCATCCGACCAGGTCCTACCTTTCGGCATCGTGCATCAGCACCGAGCCATCTTGACAGCCTCCATGGAGGTCTTGTCGCGGACACTGCGGCGCGACATCTACGATCTAGCCAAACCAGGATTCTCCATCGACGACATCGTCCCACCAGACCCAGACCCGTTGGCCACTGCACGATATTCATGCACACACTGGGTTGATCATCTCCACGACGCAAATCCCGCACAGGAGCTCACAGCAGAGCACCTCCAAGACGACGGCCTCGTTCATACCTTCCTTCAGCGGAAGTATCTCTATTGGTTGGAGGCTATGAGTCTCCAACGCAGTCTGTCGCAAGCGGTACTAGTAATACAAAAGCTTGAAACAGTAGTGGTAGGTCGAATTCCAGCGTTCGAGGCACCGTCTAACGCTTGTAGTAGGCAAGGCCAGGAACACAGCTATTGGCTGATCTGGTCCGAGACGCTCGTCGATTTATCTTATCATGCAAGGCAGCAGTAGAGAGTACTCCGCTACAGCTTTACGAATCAGCTCTCGTTTTCAGTCCGACGCGCAGCTTAGTGAAAAACCTATTTCAAAATGAAGCGCCGAGCTGGATCATATCAGGGCCGGTAATAGAGCCAGATTGGAACGCGTGCGTGCAGACGCTCGAGGGCCACGGCCACTCGGTCACGTCGGTCGCGTTCGCAGCAGACGGCCAGCGGCTCGCTTCAGCGTCGGGCGATAAGACCGTCAAGATCTGGGACGCGGCCACGGGCGCGTGTCTACAGACGCTCGAGGGCCACGGCGACTGGGTTACGTCGGTCGCGTTCGCAGCAGACGGCCAGCGGCTCGCTTCAGCGTCGGACGATGAGACCGTTAAGATCTGGGACGCGGCCACGGGCGCGTGTCTACAGACGCTCGAGGTGGGCCAGACTTTATGCAGACTGTCGTTTAACGTGTCGGATACGTCACGTCTCGTCAGCGAAATCGGCGTGCTTGCCCTGGATCTACCTAGTCAGACTGACTCCCTACTGATATCACCTCCTCGGGAAGACCTTTCATTCTCGGGCTATGGCATAGATTTCAACGGTACATGGATTGTGAAAGGGAGCCAGCGAAAGCTTTGGCTTCCTCCAGAGTACCGGCCAAGTCAATCATCTGTCATTGGATCGGATATCGCTATCGGTTGTAATACTGGTCGGGTGCTCGTCATGCGGTTCTCGACGGAGGGCTTAGATACATAGGTCTGTTTTTGGCGGAGGTACGAGTCCTTTCCACAATTCTTTTTTATTTCTTCCACCATTTTCATTCTCTATTTCTTTCATAATAACGTGACGCAGCAAGGGTGCGGGAAGATGGATACCTTTATATCCCAGCATCACCGCTTAAAGTCGATTCACATGTTTACCATGCTCAGGGACGCTTCCGGGACGCTTCCAGGACGCTTCGGGGGCTGCCTCGGACTTCTCCAGGCTCTCAACCGTCTCAAGCTGAGACTAGAGAAGCGCGAATGCCAAGTCAACACTTCAACCGTAACCCTTGCCAATACATCACGACATACTTCCCGCTACATTTATCTGACCTTAGCTTCTGCTAGGACAATAAATAGAGCGCTGGATAACGGTGGCATCATGGAAGCAAGAAGGGAGTAGATACCATAGAAGAAGCCAGCATCAACCAACATTCACCCGCTTAGGCCCGGTGCGGCCATAGCCTGGCTATCTGTCACGGTGGGGTCGTAGCGGCGAGTGAATGACGGGCAATAGGTGGTCAACGGGTGGTGGGTATATACATAGACGTAGAATAATCGATGATCCTGCCTTGATACTCATGGTCTCTTGGTCCTCCCTATATCTCTCCTTCATTAAACTTCTCATCTCGTGCGGTTTCATCTCCTGACACTATCTTGGCCAGTCGCCGAGGTACTACCTTGACTCGGACGCGCCTCGGCGCTGTCTTCTCATTGTTGACGATGCCGATGACGAAGAAGTGGTGGAGTGCAGGAAGCAGAGCCGAGAGCAGGGCATACGCGACTTTCTTTCTCGCACTGACCGGGGCCGTATTCTGTTCACCGCTCGAACCCAAAGCATCGCAACCCGCCTGGCGCAGAGCGAGAAGGTTGATCTTTTGCAAATGAATGGGGACGAGACCAGGGACCTGCTGAAGAAGTCGCTCGGCGATAAGGCTCTGCTGACAGACGAGAAGGGCGTGGCAGAGCTACTCGAGATCCTGACCTACCTACCTCTAGCCATCGTGCAGGCGGCGGCATACCTGAACGAGACGAGGGCGTCGGTGGCCGAATACATCCAGCCATCGCTGTTGGTGCCCACCAACAGGTTTCATGTAAGTTTTACCTTTCAGAAGCATGAACTCGGACGGAAATTGCACGGTGGTATTAGCGTATCATCCGGAGCGACACCGCAATAGGCGCTACAGCGAGCAGCGTCCGACTTGATTAACGACAGAGCAAGTAGGATCTGTAAGTATCGATCCTTCCATCCGGAGGTCAGCGAACGTACAAACACCGAGTGCGGGAAGCATAGGCATAGGAGGGGGTTATTGCAAGAGTCGAGGACAGATGGACTGGCGGCAAGCTTCGAAGACGTCCCACTCTAGCTCAGGGCTGCGTTTCCGTATATTTATGACTGTGGATGTAAGCCGTCCCCTCAGGGACCCTCGCAAGCACGCCTAGTCACAGCGCTGAACGCTCAATTCAATGACTCTCTTGAAGGAAATTGCTGACGCAGGGACGACATCGACCTCATCGTCGCCTCTTTTATTGTTGCAGGCGACCTCACCCCACGTCGAAATAACCTTTCAACAACGGGCAAGTCGCTGCCCGTCCTAGTTATTGCTACTCGGAAAAAGTCCGCCGGTATCGTCCTGCTGTGAGTTTCCGTCAAAGAGGAGAAGGAAGGCCAAGGCGATGCTTTCGGTGCATCGACGCTGCTCTATCTCTCGCTGGCCGGTAGGTCGTCACTGACCGCTGTATCTTCAGCCTCGACTCATATGCGCTAGCGGTAGTTAGTCTGGAAGACCTTACAAAAGAGCCGTACTATCACGGTCATAATATTAGTCACCAAAGCTCCTGGATCATGAAAGGCAAGAAGAGGTTGCTGCGGCTTCCCTTGGGGCATCGACCGGAGAAATTGCTCACTCAAATCGAATGTTGCGCTTGTTTGTAGGCCGGGACGAGTTTAGTGTACGCTGCTGTCATCATCGGTGCCCTGGGCACTTATTGGCACCAGACCATGGCGAGGTGATGCGATGGAGGGGGCCATGGGCAGAGCTAGACGCATGGTCGCAAACATGAGGTATCGACAAGTAGTTAGAACATGCTATTTATCCTATTCTTAAATCAGGGAACCCTTATAACATCATTCCATGAATCTTCATCGCATAGTTTTTAAATGTATTTACGCTCCAGGAAGAGGTACATTGACTATTATCGGGAAGATGAACAATGAGACCCCACACCGTACCAAGAAAGATGAGTATGATCCTAGATCAAACCCGCGACAGCCTCAGTTACCTTGCCCCGTGTAACGGACCAAGTCAGGAAACGGTGCCATGAATTTTCATCGCATGATTCTGTAGGTGCATCTTGTGCTGCAGGGGCAGCTCACAGACTCGACATTCGATCGCTTCGTTTTCCTGCACGGTTTTGAGGTGTTTCCGCTTGAAGTGCCTCGTCAGATCGCTGGGGGTATAGAACTCGTTGATGAGGTTTCGGACTTGAGGATCGCCAGGTGACAGGGAGAGTGCCTTCCCAACACAAAGGAAGCATCGTCTCGGCCGCTCATTCGCGTTGTATACAAAAACAGACAATACAGCAGCGTCCAGAGGGTTCTCCGCGATGGTATCTTTGGGGCGCCTTGTCGTTTTCGCTACCACAGCGCCGGTATGACATGGAGTGCGCCCTTCCTCCACATAACAGTACGCCATGAGTGCGTGGATGGCCTTGTTTCTACGCTTATACTGACCTTCGAGCGTCGGCTCTGCCGGAGCCGTGAGCGCTGCGACCATTCGCTTTTGAGCTGGATGCTGAGGGCAGGACGTGTCAACCGGGACCGGGGCGAACCCTTCACCGCGAAGTTGGCGTTCGATGTCGTCGACTGCCTGTTTATCAGTCCACTCCTCCCGGGTCTTCTGAAGAAAAGAATTCTTCATCCTCTGTTTTGCGTTTCGTAGATTGCGCGTGGCCTCTAGATGCTTTTTGGACCCGGGACGCATGCTTCTTAGCTTCCGTTTCAGGGCCGCGATTCGAGGATCGGCGTCGATAGATGCCAACTGCTCTGATGTTAACTTGGTAGGCCGCCGCGTACTCTTCGAATGCGCAGTGCTACAAGACTGCGTGATGAGCGCCTGCTGTGGAGCTTCTCCCAGGACGATGGCGAAGGTGTCAGCGCAAATCTCTCATGAGAGATAGTGCCTTTGGAAAGGTACCGAGTCTGAGTGCCCCATAGACAAGTTGCGAAGCGCTTCGCTAACATCAGCTATACGGAGATAGTTAGCGAGGTGGCTGGCGCGGGGGAGGAGGGAACATACGGCTTTGGTCAAGCTTGTTGCCTGTGAGGTAGCGCAAGGAATACATGATCACGGTGTATGCAATCCCCATAATTACGCCGATGCCTACAATCCACCCACGCATCATGGAATAGGTAATACCTTCGTTACGTTCGATCGGGGAGATCTCGTAACCGGTCAGGGTTCGAACAGCTTTGCGAAATATGAAGACCTCGTCCAGCTCGGGCCTGAGAGGTAGCGGCAACTCGTTCTCCCCAGGGTGAATGCGAAGCTGCTCTATGCCTTCTGGATAGATAAGGCTCGGGGCGAGGAATGCCTTATGACGGAACAAGATCGCCAGCAGGAAGACATGAGGGCTGAGGAGCAGTGATCGGTGGAAGATGCCCTCGGGGACAGTGAAGGTGGTTCTAGAATGGCGTAAGTATCCATGCATATCGAGAAATCACCTGTACTTACGACTCCTTTGCGCCTAGGTACGTTTTAGTGAACTCCGGGGTGAACCTGACCATTAGGCTGTGCGGTCCGCCTTCCGGGTCTCTTGCTAGAGTGACTTTGATATCTTTATATCGGAGCAGGAGGATGGACTCTGGACGAGAGCCTCCGGGAGCGAGCAGCAGGAGGAAAAGTACGGCAAGAATGCGGAGCTCGCCTAGGCCAAACAGCTTTTTCGTTGTGCTTAATGTCGTCTCGATCTGGTCCTTGAGCGTCTCCACCGTCATGAACCGGTTCCTGCGCCTGGTCGTAAGTAGATCGTACTTCACTGCGAGGCGTTGTAGAACCTGGCAAAGTCAGCACCGGACCACAGCGCTTCGGGGTTGGGAATTTCATACCTCCGACATACCGTCGTATATGTGTGGTTCGAACTTCTTTTTCATGGCCACTTTGTATACGATCTGTAACATCTTCCATCGTGTCTCGAGAGCGCCGCTCGTGTTTGTACCTCGCTTCTTCCTGCCATTCTCGCCGACCATCTGACATATTGTCCACTCGAGGAAGTTTTCCACCACCGGAACCGAGACGGACTCGAAGAGCTCTTTGACCAGGAGGACCTTGTCGCTGAACCTGCAGATTGACATGGTTAGAACGATCTGAAGAAGGGCGGTGGCGAGCCACGTACTGTTTCCACAGGACCTCGACCTCTCTGAGGCGCAGCCTGGTCTTTTTCGCGTAGCGTTCGTAAGGATCCCTCTGGACTGGCTTGAGTATAGCGTCCCGGTAGTACTCCGGTGGATGCACATTGCCATCGTAGAGCGGAACTTGGTTATCAACGTCGAAGTCGTCGCTACCCGAGTCCAGATTCAAGTCCTCATCGTCTGATTCCGTGGCTTCGGTAGAGTTATCCCTCTGGTCCTCGTTGATGTCAAACACATCGTCATCGTCGCTAGGCGAGAAAGATGCGTCCGAATCAGACATCTCGATCGAGTGCTAGGGCGGCTGGGGGGTTATACAGGATGCTTGGTTGGGTGGTGGGATCGGGATTCGAGGGTGTTATGGGGGATGGTGCAAACAAAGCAAAAGACTGTTGTTGACGCAGTCCAAGTGCGAGCACGAGACTTTAAGGGGAGGCGCGGGAGCCATTTTTGGCTCTTGGGTGGTGGATGATTATGAACAAGAAGTCAGTCAGGTTCAGCATCCAGGATTTGGGTCTTTGTCTGAAGGTGGGGAGGAACGAGGCTTCGATCCCCCGGTCAGCGTCAGGTACGAAGCAGGGAGTGGGTCGGTACATTGTGTGGTACGGCGGGCTCGTCGTGGGACGTGTACTCGTAGTGCCGCCCCCTCCAGCATACCTGCACGTAGACCCGAGCGCCATACTTCTTGCTTATCTTGTGAAGTCGCGCGGCGCCTCTCTTACAGGATTTGTCGAAGTTCTCTTTGGTTCGGTCGCGTTGCTTGGGCAGACTAGCCATGGTGATGGTTGTGGATGGGAGAATGACTGTGGGAGGAAATAAGGGTGGATGCTACGGATTTAAGGGCGCCCTGACGGCCCGAAACTGGGCCCGGCCGGTTCGTTCAGCACCAGAAATAGGCCGGGTCGCAACGGGACATTAGGGGCGACTGTGCCCTGTTTCGCTACAGGACCTGGGACCCACCATGCGCCAGTACCGGGGTAATGGTCCCTAAGATGTCCCTGATGCGTCCTATCTTGAGCCTGAAGAAGCTCCCATCCCATTCGGTAGTCTGAATGACAAGTCGAGGCACATTGCAGCATCCCCCGGGTTTCGGTCGTCAAACATGAAAAAGGACTCTTGCACTTCCTGGTTGCCAGGCACAAATTGTCTCTGATCCGAAACCGTCCCTTGCTGGCGCGAATCCTTACCACAGTGGTTTTCAGCTAGCGCAACTTCTGGCCATCAAAGACAGTGGTCCAAATCGTTCTTGTTAGCATGATTGGCCGCCCTCACCTCCCGGCCAGCACAGCTTCCAGCCAGCGCAACATCCGGCAACCAAGGACCACAAGTGAATCGTCTCTCGGTGGCATGATCCTCTCCCACCATGGGATATCCCGAAATCGTCCCTGTTTCGACTGACGCTATCGCCACTGCCTCTACAAGACCGTTCGTTTGACATGGCCGCCCAACTTCGGAATGTCTCCTAACGATGACGGATTGGACCCTGAAACTACAGGTTTCGAGGAGAACGGAGATGGAGCGTCCTAGTTTCTAAATGTTGGCGAAGTCTTAACTTGTACTCATGAAAATTTGCGGGCTCAGGTGGCCATTTCCTGCCTGTCCGTATTCAGCCGATGCCAATTTCGTCCACTTGGAGGACGCCTGACATGTCCATTTCCCCGGTCTGACAAGTCCTAGGCCTGACATGTCTGTTTCCTGAGCCTGACAAGTCCCAGGCCTGACAAGTCCAACCTTGACATGTCCGCCTTCCGGGTCTGACATGTCCCCAGCCCTGACATGTCTGTGTCCTGGGCCTGACAAGTCCCAGGCCTGACATGTCTGTTTCCTGAGCCTGACAAGTCCCAGGCCTGACAAGTCCAACCTTGACATGTCCGCCTTCCGGGTCTGACATGTCCCCAGCCCTGACATGTCTGTTTCCTGGGCCTGACAAGTCCCCAGTCCTGACATGTCTGTTTCCTGGGCCTGACAAGTCCCCAGTCCTGACATGTCTGTTTCCTGGGCCTGACAAGTCCAACCTTGACATGTCCGCCTTCCGGGTTTGACATGTCCCAATCCTGGCATCTACATTGACATGCTGAACTTGGTGATGGGACCGCGCAGTTCGGGTAATATAGTCTCCAGCCTTCATTCAATATGCCAGCCCCGAGACGCACGCTACCACAGACCGCAACTCCATTGTGAAGAGGTCGCTTCCTTTCTTCGACGCCTTTCGCTTCCTCTTCCGAGCCTGGCCATTCGGGCTGATCGGGCCGAGAGGTCGACGATTGCAGAGCTCCGCCCGCTCGAAATCCACGATCATGACTTGGCTACTGCCTGCATCGTATAAGATGTTGCGAGGTTTTCCGTCGCGATGGAGAACTCTCAACTTGTGAAGCTCCGTAAAGGCTGCAGTGACCGCGTCGACGACTGCCTGTCTGTCGGTTTGGTCGCAGCACTCGAACAAAGGTCGCCCGGCCCAACTGAGGAACAGGAAGTGCTTAAACACACCGCTGTCATAGTAATACGGGAGGACCAGCTCTATCCTGCCGAGGCATACCGGGACGTGCTTCCCCTGGATGGCCTGGACTCGATCATATATGTCGTTCTCGTGCCGCAGCAGGGTAAGGTCGAGACTCTCCACGCCTTTGGCAACGAGCGTGTAGCCGTGGGACGATAGTCGCACCTTGAAGAGCGACCCGACCGCCCCGGACAGGTAGAGGGGAATACAGTCCGCATCAGGGCCACGGTCTTCGGCCAGCTGAGCACGGATGAGACCGAGAAACTCTAGTCGGCTGATATGTTGGGATCCGTGATCCCCAAAATTGGGGCAGCTCTCGTCCATCGGGCCACCGGACGTCAATGCCAGTAGGCACTTCTGGGTACAGAACGGCCTGTCTTGTATTTTCTGGTGCGTCACTTGGACGTGCTGCCGGTGTCCTCCGCTGGGTTGCTTTCGTTTACTGCTCGAGTCTGCCCCTGCGGACGACATGGTCGCCTTGTCCTTGGAACGGCTTGGTCGATTCGGAGTGGGGGAAGGAGGCGCTTCTTCGTCGTCGTCATCGCCCCGATCGTCGATATTTTCATCCGTTGGCTGGCATTGCGATCGGGTTCGAATGGGCGACCGCTTGAAGCCACGCCACCGCTGGGGCTTGTAAAGAGACGCGCGGGGCTCCTTGCCCTTGCGCACCGTTTCGGGGATATTCCTCAGCACATCGTCGTACTCCACGGCCCAGGTATCTAGGCCGGCGGCCGCGTCGTGCCAGGACAGAGGGGGCGGTGTCGCGCAGAGGGCCCGGAGAATGAAGGCGAAGACCTGCGCAGCGGCCGTGCGGTGAAGCCTATTCTCGTCGTCATCCAGGACGTCCAGGTTCGGCACACATACGGAGTAGTAGACAATAGTGGGATCGTCCGGAATGTGGAGGAAGATGAACGTCTCCCCCGTGCATACGTATCCGTACTGAATGCCCTTGCCGATCATGTAGGAGAAGAGCTGCGTGATGACGGCGGCAGCGAGCGACCTCGACGCAAACGAGAATCCCTCGCCGTCCTTGTTGATCACGTCTCGTGTCGGCTGGATCTCTGACTCCAGGCCAGTTACGACCTCGTCCATGCTCAGTTTGTGCGGTGCCTTGTACTCGATCGCGAGGGCGGGTATGTTTCGGCCGTCCGAAGTCCTGTATATGCAGAACTGGTCCGCCCGGTTGCCCTTTCCCCTCGCCCTGCGTCGGGGCTTAGGAGCCGGCGGCCTGGCCGAAGCTGCGGCGGCGGCGTGGCCGTCGCTCAAGGACATGTCCTCCATAGGCGCAGAGATGGGGTCGTCGGTCGGCCCAAGATTTGTATGGCTCTCAAAGGTCACGGTTCCCTGGAGACCGAGAGCGGTTCGCAGTCGGGTATCCTTGTATGCCTCGTCAACCAGCTTCTGGACCGAATTCTCGACAACGTCCCGTTCAAAGTCCCGGAGCCCAATCTCACTGCTAATGGGCTTGAGCAAGGACTTGACGTATTCCAGCTGATGACGGGATGGGAATGCGAGGCGGGAGGCGAACGACTGGCCGGCAGAGAGCTGGTCCCAGGTCTGCTCTTGTTTCGTCGCGAAGTCGTCCCAGGGGATGATTCGTCTAGGGAAGATCCGACCGGTGGGGTTCGTGGTATCGCCTTGGGTGGTCAATGAACGGTCAGTCACCACCCGAATCGCACAATTGAGGGAGTGACAGGCCTCAAGATAGTTCTCAAGTGTCAACGGACTCGCAAGTTCTTCTGCCTCTTCGCGTCGGCGTTGCTCCTCCAAAATACGACCCTCGGCTTCTTCGCGTCGTTGTTGTTCTTCTTCGCGTCGTCGTTGTTCTTCTTCGCGTCGTCGTTGTTCTTCTTCGCGTCGTCGTTGTTCTTCTTCGCGTCGTCGTTGTTCCTGCCGAAGTTGCAGTCGCAGTCTTGCCAGTTCTTCTTCCATAACAACTATTGAGGGAGGTACAGGAGAGTATTGGTAGGTGTGAATGAAAGCCTTGTCGGAGAAGAAGACCGGTTTGTTTTGAATTGCTTCGACAAGGGAGGCGTCAGGCTGCGCTACTACCGGAGTTACTTCGGAATAAGCACGCCTCTGACGCGCTTGGACATCACTGGTCGATTGGGGATCCGCTGTCTACCCATTGGCCAAGACGTCCCAGTCCAGTGGGTACGCGACCTTCACCTCGGCTGCCACGCTGGCCGACAGCGCCATCGGCAAGCGGAAAAGGTGGCTGTTGCTCGTAGGCTCTTTTCGGACACCGAGCGCCGCATTCTGCTGCTTGCATGGCAGCTGAATGTGATCTGTAAGTGTCATAGCCATGGCACAATCAGAGCCAATCGCTGCCGCAGCCTGTTCGCCGATTGATGTGCCAATTTGGACACCGAGCGGCCATTTCCAGGCTGACAAAATGTGACATGTGAGCTCGTACCCAGCACTCCTCCTATGTATGCAAAAGCGATGCTACTCATCAGGTCAACTGCTCTCTCGGTGTCAGACGAAGTCAGCACGAGGCTTATCGTTCACTTACCACAACTGCACATTACCCAAGAGAGCTAAAAATACGCTGTCAAGTCATGACTGTGTTGTCCGACGAGATCTTTTTGGCCGGACACCTTTGCAAGGGGGAACCGAGCTACTAGAAGGACGACGTTGAGGAAGGGAGGGTTTTTCTCAAATGCAAGCCATGACGGTCCCGAGCGGGACTGGGGAATTTAAACCCACGCACGCCCCACTCACCCACTAATGAGCCAATCAAATAGTAACAGTGTCATTCCAGGCTTTCGCATCGGGCACCAATTAGGCCGTCGCCGGGCGAATACAAATTACAGAATCTCCATATGTTCTGTTCCAACGGATTGAGCAGTTTGCCGCAGCTCATCGTCCTTTTCCTCACGCACAATGCTGTCTAACAACAACAACACAACCCCGGGTCCATTGACATACGGTTGCACTGAATGGCGGAAGAGTAGCCAACGTGCTGCCAATGCATACAAGAATGGTGCTCGGCTCTGGACGAAAGACGACCTTCGGGACATCGAAGAACAATTGCGCGATTCCGTGAATCGCGATGTTTTCTCCGTGGTTTCAATTGAAGGTTGCAAGATCCTCATTCAGAATCCTTTATTTGGCGAGGACACCCCCATCTGGTGAGTCAGGTTCATCAACCTACGTCGTACTTCATTCAACTCATTGAAACATAGGAAGCCATTCGTGAAATTCCAGGATTACTGGCGACTTGTCAAAGAACAACCTCTTGGTCCCCCTGAAACGTTTCTCTGCTCCTACCTGGTAGACTGGAGTAATCGTACAGTACGGGACTTTCGAGGTGTTATTCAAGATACGGATTCCGTTTTCGCAAAAACACAGCTTCTATGGACCCAAAGTTCAAGTTTCGAGCTGCTACAACAACACCTCCGAGAGGTTCTTGCAGACAAGAAGGTGACGAAGCTGATCTGCTTCGGACTGGGCGACATGAGTCGTCATCCCCCGGAATGGCTCGTGCGACAGACAGCCCAAAACCCATCGGGATCTACACCCACTTTCGGCCAGGGCAGCATGGTGCAGCACTCAATCGCCTTGACTATAGCAGAGTTTTGTCGCAACGGCGGTGCGAACGAGATCCAGTTGCTGGCACAGGACCCTGACTACACTGAGAGAACTGAGGGATTACTAAGAGACCGCGGGTTCTCCATCGTTGGAAGCTTCGGCGCCGAGGGCTTTGCGGAAATCGACGATGAGACGGTGGTTTTTTCGGCATATGTTGAAGCGCCCCTCAAACAAATCATCGCCGATATTGCGCGACCAGCCCTCATTATCAGCACAGGACCGGATGCTTTCAACAACTCCGAGTAAGTGAATCCCCCTCCCTCGCCTTATTGTTTATGATTCTGACTACGAACTAAGGAAGCCTTGGGCGGATGCAGAATCACCTCGAACAAGGGATTTGTGGCAGAGTTATCGCCGTCTGGAGTATCCTGTTGCACCAGATGATCGCGAGTTTCTGGGCAAGTTGGGTGGCTTGTATCTTTATGACAGACTTTAGATTGCTAGATCACGCAGTTTTGCTATTGCTTCCAGCGAATGTGCAACAGAGCTGGGTACTGAGCTCACCTATGTGTTTTCTGGGTGTCAAACTTCTCTATCTCCTCGACTACGTCGTTGAGCGCAGATGAGGGCTCATCATGCTGCCCGAATACGCGAAACACTAGCTCACAGACTCGAACCACCCGATACCCCTCGATCAGTGACCCTCCTTCGACCTCGGCTCCGTCTGTCAAGAGGATTGTAACAAGTCGGTTATCCGGCGAGGATATGCCACAGTCGGCGGCATCCTCGCTCGCCCATCGACAAGACCCATTCTACGAGGTCAGTCTCGTCCGTCGCCGTCAACTTCCCTTTGTTCATCTGCGCGTCGCGTCGGGGGAGGGCAGCGCGCAATCGATCATGTATTGTCGATTGAGAGACATCGTATGCGGTCGCAGCCCTTGTCGGTACTTTTGAATTGACCTTGCTGATAGGCCCTGACGGCGAGCAGGTCTGGTTCTTCGAGTGGAATCTATCGTTTCGAATTGCCGACATCGTGCTCGGGTTGTCTCGTCATGATGTGCGGGTCACGTCGGGGAACTGTTGTTGGACTGGCTACTCGTCAGGACCTAGTTCCGTCCCGATGTCTACTTTCATCCATGATCAGTCAGCAATCATCCTCTGGACCTCATGCAACAACCGTCCTCACGTTGTCTTTGGTGGCACAATGGCCGCCTTCCTCTCTGTTCATTGTGTTTGCCACACCAAGGGTACACCTCGACACGAACAGCACAACTCCGCTACAGAGCTTCCGCCATCAGCATACCTGGCCGTGTCGAAGACGAGCATGAACACTGTCGGATAAAAAGGGGGGGAAGGGGCGGGGCACGATGGGCAGATGAAGGTCGGGGGCAAGGGGCCATCGCGTAGTCGTTGCTCTTTCTGGAGACAGGAGAGCATTGGTAGATGTGAATGAAAGCCTGGCAAGAGAAGAAGATGGATTGTGTTGAATTGCGTTGGCAAGGGACGTCATGTCGAATCTTTGATTGGGCGGCAAGGTCACCAAGGTGGGCTGATGACATAAGCCAATGGGCCTCGACGGTTGAGCGCTTCACCACTGGCCGCGCCCTGAGCCCCACTAGTATCGACGCGTCGCGTTGAGGCCTGGTGGTGCATGACACAACCGATCACCATGCACAAGCCCGCCACGGCATTGAGGCGAGTGACATTTTCACACTCTGCCCATGCCCGACCGTTTCCTGGCGTTTCTCGCAGCGTCGATGTCGCTAGGGGAGAGCGTGACCCAACCCGCCTTCGGAGCGCCTTTGCATGCCTACAGCCGTGAGGGTCAACCTTCGGGCCGCCAGAAGACTAGCCAACTCTCAGGGTCGACTAGGGTCCAGTACAGTACATGGAGCTCACCTATCACGGCGTCTCCCACCGCCGCACGTGACCGTTCCGATGGCGAATCGACAAGGCGTCTGGATGTTCAGTGGCTTGCTTGCTTGTGTTGAGGCCACCCATTTTGAGGCCACCCATTTCCATCAACCCGTCCCAGACCCAAGGTGCTCCCAAACATGCGGGCAACCCATGACAAACAAACCGGCGACGGCGTCACTGGCTCTGCGAAGGAGGCACGGAAGACGGCCATCAGCCGTTGTCCCTCCCCCACCAGTCCCCTCCATCAGTAAGGACGGTTGTCTCTGCGGGGCAAGACGGCGGTACTGACGAGACAAAGGGAAACCGGCATACCTTGCCCCAGTTTGGTTTGCATGCTCTGCTGAATCAGGCGTCTGTCGGAGGTATCGCCGGCTCGGGAGGCGACTCCGTAGCTGTCGTCGGCCATGTAATGGCGACCACCGCAGAGATGCCGCACTGCCAACACCACAATGATCACCCCGCCTCGGACGCTCCCATCAACGATAGATCAGGGTTTGACAAGCGCCTGGTCAGATACAGTACTGAGTCATTTGGGTTCTCTGATACTCTCACTCGGAGGGCCATCCCAGTGCATTTGCGGCGTGCTGACGGGATAAGTACTTCGTGGGGGGCCGTACCATAGCTCGCCGCCATCGGGACCCCACACCCAGATCGGAGAATCACTTGTAATACTTAAAAGACGTAACATACTCGGATTCAAAAGCGAGTACGGTAAAGACTGTAGCTCCATCCTCCACCTTAACAAACAGAACAGAACAGAACACCACACTTGGGCCGAACAATATCCTTCTCCTGTCTGGACTATTGATGCCAGTGCACCTCGATTGTGCATGCCGTGATTGCGATCCATCATCGCTGCCCGAGGAGACTTGCCCAGACGCGAAGCGCTCAACTAATAGCAAAGCGGTAAGCTCGGACGGCGTCATCATGCCTCGGCGCATCAGACACCACCACATTGCCTGCCCGAGCAATTCTGGTCCATGAAGCTTTCGGCATAGAGTTGGTTGAAGTTGGAGCAAGTTTGGGCCTGGCGAGTGATGAGGGACCGACGGGATCGTGGGAGGCCACCGCAGCCGCCGGGTGCAAATGCGCTCCACGGCAGCTGTCGCCAGGCTGGATGGGCGGCATCGAATCCTGCGAGCCTGGGCTCACCTCGCGTAGTGGCCCGAGCTGAGTTGAAGACGGTATTGAAATCAGGATTGGTGACCCTGGGCTGAGCTCTGCCGTTGCGGATTTCCTGGTATGCAAAAACCTGATCCCAGCCGAACCCGCCGAGGGCTGCGTATTCGAATTCGTCGGGATACGGGTTGTAATTAAGAAGAGTTTCTTGCACATCGACAAAGTTTGGTGTTCCTTGGATCTCATAGATGTAGCCGTTTCCGCCCGCATTGTTGTTGACGAACCGAAGAGCGACATTTCGGTCGGTAGTTGTCGAGACGTAGCCACTCTCGCTCGTGGCGCCGCCATTAGCAGCGCCCCTAGCATGATTGAACATGCTCACGTCGCCGACAATGCCCAGGAGCCGAACGGCTCCTCTGGAGAGGAACCCGCCGGCTGATCGTATCTCATTGGGAGTTCGGCCGTCGCCGCGAAAGAAATTCTGGCCCTGGGCAACACACAGAGAAATCCATACGTGCAGGAATGCAGCAATAAAGAGGCTCTTATGGGTGACCATGTTGCGCGTTGGACCACGTAATGAAGGTGTTAAAAGTAAAAGTAAGAGAAACAAGTATGAACCGGTAGAGAGTGTTAGTTGAGAGGATGTGAGGTCGGGGCATGCAAACAATGTTTATAAGGAAGTCTCCCCTTCCCTTCCTATACTTCTCGAGGTGCTCCTGTTACTCGGCACTTCTCTATCTCTCTACTGCCGTGCCCGAGGATACAATGCCGAGGCTCATATCTGTTGATTACTTGAGTGTAGAAACTGTAGTATTACAAACGCGAGAGCGAGTCAAATCAATGCAAGTCATTCCTAATCTAAACACGGCATAATCCGTATGTTAAGTCGTTCCTAATTTGGACACGGCCTAATCCGTACGTCGCGACTTTTCTTGGCGTACACCCAAGGCTTGTTTCAGGGAATAGTAAAGATATCTACTTGAAACTCCGCTCAGTTCATGCCTGAGTCAGGCTTCATAATAGAGTTACGCCGATCCTACCGGCGATTCCGACATATAGGCTTCTAACCGTATATCCTGGTATGAAACGCTCGGCAAAATGGACACTCGAGTCAGGAGCAACATCATTTGGTGTCTATACGGAGAATTCCGAAGGCTTCCGTATGTAGGGCTCTAAGCTGGGCATTTCCGAGTACTGAAGGTTTCGTCATTTCATTGTTATATATACCTCCAAGTAGACTCCAATATTTGTGGAAGGCTTTTGTCAAGCAAACCCTTTCACATTGCCTGGCTACTTGACATCAACAAAATCACACTCTCCTGATCTATTAGCCCTTCACAGAAATATCATCACAATGCGTGCCGCTGTCTTCACCGCCATATACTTTCTTACTGCCAGGTTCGTTAACTCTCTCCGTCGCCTTACTCTACCTGGTGAATCATTAACCACGTACAACTCTTAACAGTGCTGCGGCCCGGACTGTCTACTGTTGCTCCGGCAGACCCAACGATCAATTCGATATAGATGTCACTGAGACGCAGTTCTGTTGCTCTCGTGGCCAAGGTAACTTTCAGCGAGATGGAGCCGCCGTGGTAAGCTCACACAGATTGTGCTGTTGGTTTGGACTCTAGGCTAATTGCTTCTGACTGTCAGAACCAATGCGACCTCGAAGTCGGGTTCTTCTCCTTCGAGCAGTGTTGCGCACAGGAGTCAAAGCTGTATTGCGATTTTTGATTCGGAGTCAGCGTTCCATCCCATCGAATGGACAGAATGCTACTCTGAAGGAGTGTTGAGGCGTTGTCTACCCAGGCATGACAGTACGAAGCAATGCTTCATCTCCATTGTTTGCTTTACAGCATGTCAGATAGCACTCTGTGATGATCCCTTAGCTTGGAGCCGCCATGATTTGGATCAAACAATATTATTTTTGTAACTCTGCGACCGAAGTCCCTAACGGTCATTGAATCTGTCTGCAAGATTGGACTGCCACTTCTCTTGTGCGCGGCGCTTAGAATATGAATGTTTTTGAGACGAACATCATTGCGGACTAGCGGAGGTGATTTCTAGCCGGTAAATGAGCGAAGACGTTGCGAATAAGCAGCCGGGGCAGGACATGGCTGGGATGGTGGGTGCCAGGGTCGATGGAGAAGGGGTACCCATAAGCCGGGAGTGTCTCGGTCAGATAACTGGCTGTTCGTGACTTTGGAAATTCGCCCGAAAGAAGAGTCTCCGCCAAGACCAATGATCGTAACTCTTTAATCAGATCGGCTTCGCTCCCGGCATATCTTGAACTACTCAATTCCCGAGTGGAGAGTTCGATAGGGGCCTTGCCTGTGGCGACGGCCGTCCCCTTACCGATTGCCTGGGCCGGCTGCGTTACCGAGACGTAACGTCCGCGGGCCGTGTTACGCCTTAGGTTCTACTCTACCGACTGCGCCGTACCGGGCCTTCTTAAGGTCCTAAATTTAGCATTCTTATAACCTAATCCCGAATGCATTAACACCTAAATCGTTCCATATTATTATAGAATAATAGATTCGAGATATAGCGCGACTAATACTATAGCGGGTTGCTAGAAGTCTGAATCCACCTACTAAAATGCGATAGTACGACTACTATTACTATTATCTTTAATAACGTATTAAATTTAAAGGAAAAGTCGTACGCGTATGAAAGCGTTATTAAATTAAACCCCTTTTTCTGCGTTTTAATATTTTATATACTAGCCCCTTATACGATGACAGGCGATCTAGCGGTTAGGTAATATAGTAATTAACCTCGTAATAGTAGCTTACGGGATTAACTACTATGCCGCGCGCAGGTACTCTTTTATACGACCGATATTGAGTATATTATTAGTTATATTTTAAAGGTCTGGAAATATACGATATACTATCCTTTTTAGAACTCCCTAGAGGGGCTCTATAGGGTTTAGATTAGGGGAATGCATAGGCTAGTCTATAACGCTAATAGCGCTCTCGAGGAGCTAGGATATCGACTCTTTAGATATATAGATAGATATATTATCCTACTAAAAATAACGTATCCTATTATAGATAGGAACTAGGCCTTCCTATAGAGCCTGAATATAGGACTTAGATATATATCCCTTACGTCTACTAGACGCGTCTCTCTATAGGAATACTAGTTCTATACGACCTGTCCGCTATATAGTAGCCTATACTATAATAGTAATATTTACCTTAACGTAGTTCCGTAGGTTAACGAAGTCCCTATTATACTTCTGCGAGGGCAAGCGCTATACCTAGTAGGTAGGGTTAGAGGTAGAATTCTATAGGCTATATTTATCGGAGTATATAGCCTGAAAATTAGTATAAGATATCCTATAGGAAAACCGATATACCTCGATGAATTTATACTCGTTAGCGATCTAGTATCTCGCAGCTAATAGCCTGTCTTTCGCTATAGCCGCAGATAAGGGGATCCGGGTTATATACTTCTATTTCCTATACTATAGATCGCGTAGCGCGCGACTAATAGTTCTAATAGATATAGGAGTAGTAGTCTTCTATATAAGCTAACGATATATTATACGAGGGTCTTTAACTAATATACGTCTAATAGATCGAATCTCCTTCTTTAATAGTATCTTTTAACGTCCGGATCGTAGTAGGGTCTTTAGGGATAAGTGAGATATATACTATCGAAGTATCGCCTATACTGCCCGTCGAGAGACGCCGAGACGAGTTGCGATATCCTACTGACTTTGGCCCGCGTCTATGAGCGCGATAATGGCCGCACGCTATTCGGAACTAAGCTCAGAGTTAGCCCGACGTTTAAATTGTAATTCTCTTGAAGTTAGGCGTTTTTGAGGCATATTTGTAGTAGCGGTGAAGGAAATGGAAAAATGTGGTGTCGCGGTTGCGTTCGGCGGACGCGTCGAAATGGCGTGGGTGGATTCAGACTTTTGACGTGGGTCTGTAGTAGTGCGCTGCGGGGTTTAGTACGCCCCTAGGAGTACGGGTTGCATTTACATTTATATCCGTTTCATCCCGTTATAATATTACCAAGGAATGTCCACGGAGGTATATATTTCATGTCCTCCTTCTCAATCGCCAATATTCTCTACCTAGACACAACCTGTCATTACCACCCATCTCATACCCGGAACTCTATTCTTATCTACCTACAATTCGTCAGCATCCATCTGCCGCCACCCCCACAACAATGTCGGCCGCCAGCAAATCTATCAGCCGTGTCACTGGAGCAACTTGGGAGACATATCCCATGAAGAACTTCGATTCCCTGCCGTGCGATCTCAAGGCTTCCGGCAGCGACTTTACTAAGCTTCTCCGCGGCTTCCAGCCCTCGGATATGGATGATCGTTGGATGTGCCGCAGTGACGGGCCTGACGTCCATGGCAATGTCGTGGTACATTTTTATCGTAGCTGGACTGGGCGCGAAGCTTTCCAGCTCAAGGCCACGGTAGCAGCGGCCGATAATGAATCGGCACAAGATCAAGTCGCGCGGATCACCGAACTCATTTGGGACAAGGAATCCATGGCTGCGGGATCGGCGGAGGAGGCTAAGGTTCAAGCGTTTGCTGTGTGCAGGGGCGTGCTAGGGTGTGAGATGGAGTAGAGGAGGTGACAAGATAGAGGCACTGGCGGGTGCGGATGCCGGGAATGTTGGTATCGATTGAACTGGCTGCGCAGCATAATGGTAGAGCGCCGGTCTAACTAATGGGAAGGTACTGGTTTGAATCCGGCAGTGATCGACCCTTTTTTGTTCGTTTTGCGCGGTGACCAAGCTGCCTGCAGCGTTGTCCAGTATGCTATGGGCAATACCGCCGACGAGGGCTTCTGGCGTAAGGGCCTTATTTGGCCTCCTACGCAGCAGTTGAGGAGCGTTGATCCGACCGGCTTGGTGCCGACAACAAGATCGACGACCACGACCGTTCTCTGCTCGAGAGGGCACCGAGCCTGAGCGTCTACGCACGGCCACGCAAAGATCAGATGTACTGTTCCTTTTAAAATCATCCCTAACCTGCTGGCAGCCCCTCGTGCGTGAAGGCGGCCGGGCTTATGGCCGAGTTCCCTTGCATCGTCATTCGCGGCAGCTCCGACAATGGCGACTCCCACAAGAAACACAAATAGCCGTCGAACACGACAAAGCACTAATCTGCGGCGGCCGCTGAGACGGCGAGCACCAATGAGCTCCTCTTTTGTTTGGATTCCCGAGGATCTCCGCTGTATCCGCTTCTATGGGGGCTACAGGCATGGAGGATGGACGGGTAGCGGTTGGGCATCCACAGCACCGGCATCCAGAGCATTCCGGCCCGACCGGCCCATTGAAGCAAAGTTACTCCCACCCGACATTGCACGATCGTCGTGATGGTCGAATATGCAGTTTCATTTCTGTGCCCATGCAGCCAATGATGAGCTGTTGCCAACCCAATCAGCCTCAGGACGAATTCTCTCCTGTTCAACTCTGTTGAAGGTTTTCGTTGGCACATTTAGCCCCGGCCTCCTCTGGCTCGGACGAACGCTGCGTTGAACCGCTCCAGCAGACGTTCAATCTGCCCTCGTCTATGCCCTGGACGGCTCGATGCTTCTCAATACGGAGTCCGTGCCACATGTCAGGGAGCCGCCACCCCTTGGTGTTGGGCCAGTACCGGAAGAGGGCAATAAATAGGGCTCCGAGTGAAATCGAGTCAGGGTCCTCTGTCTGCCAGAATAACTGTAACGAGAGTGGGATCATCGGCTTCGTGATTTACGGCCGGTGACATGGATTAGAGTCCCGATATGGCAGTTATGACGCAGAAGGTGGAATTCATCCAATGCTGCGAACGCCAGCATGAATGATAGTCATCGAAGAAACCTCGTATCGCAGGCAGCCACACGCCACGCACACCCACTAGGGTCGGATCTTCGAAATGTCCGAGTCAGGCAAAGCAGGCCAGGTAGACAAAGGTGGAGACCACGGCGGCCGTGGTCACCCTGGGATCACCCGCTCACCCAGGCGTCGCGCGACCGGGTGACTAGCGGGTGATCCTAAAGCGGCGCGATCACCCAGTTCACCCGCCGGGCATCCGCGGGGTGATGGCAGTGAGCATTTGACGCAACTTTGTCCTGATGGCATTAGGAGGGTCAGGACAAGACATAGCAGCACATGCCAGATGGATATCCCGCTGATGTTAGACAAAAGGGCGTTCATAGCGCTAAGGTTATTACGAGGTGTGCACGAGGATAGGAATGTTAGATGAGCTGTCAGTACTGGAACATCCCCATGGACAGTAGCTCTGTTTATGTTCATGGGACCTGTAGAGTCATCACGACGTGCTCGGTAGAGCACAGAGCTCGTCCACCAACTAGGTCCGACCCTGCAGGAGCTCCTGCGGAATAGGGGATCCCGCTTGCTCCCCCTTCGTCTGAAGCCTTCAAGGCCAAGCGGCAGCGCCATGCCTTCACAGGCAGCTACCACAACAGGAAGCTGTCCTAACGGGTAATCTACTAATCTCGAACCCACGCAATTTGTTGGCCTCGCAGCATCTTTGCCTTTTGGAGGCCTCAAGGATCCCGAAACGTCGAGATGGATGGGTGACTCTTGGGTCACTTGGGGTGGCGGGCGACCGGTGTACCCGTCTGAGCAGGTTGCATGGGGTGGTGCCACCAGCATGCCTTGGAAGCCAGTCTGTACAGACAGAGTGTTTCCTCGCATCGCACCCTCGCTCCATTCCTGGCCCACGGCCTTTTGCGTGTGTGCGCACCGTAATTGAGGGTCCATGAACATCATCATCGCTTGTTGTGTAGTGTGACTTGCCCTCTCGGTATACCTGCCGCCAGGCATGCCTCTTCACCCTGCTGTCAACAGGTACACCAGAAGCCAGAATCTGCAGTGCCATTTCCTCGCTCATCTTCGACACGGTGTAGTGCAGGGCCGTCATGTTGTCAATATCACCGGTAAGCTTTGCGCCGTGCTTGAGCAATAGCTGAACGCATTTCGGTCGCTCATGGAGGACAGAATAATGCAAGGGCGTCTTCAGAGAGCCATCGATTACGTTGACGTCCGGTCCTTGTTTCGCTGGAGGCGTTAGAGGCCATCCATTGTTCGACAACGCCGGGATGCGGGCCTGATGTTCGAGAAGGAGCCGGAGGACCTCGACATGGCCATTTCGCGCTGCCACGTGTATCGGCATCATTCCGTCTTTGTCGGCCAAAGAAGCATCGGCCCCTTTATTGAGGAGCATAGCGGCAACGTC
This sequence comes from Verticillium nubilum, assembly GCA_002851675.1. Classification (NCBI taxonomy): domain Eukaryota; kingdom Fungi; phylum Ascomycota; class Sordariomycetes; order Glomerellales; family Plectosphaerellaceae; genus Verticillium; species Verticillium nubilum. The sequence goes on from NMXI01000107.1 coordinate 37,040, forward strand.
AACGGTCCCGTTCGAGCAGGCGATGCTCAGAGCCGACCTGCCGAGACTGCTGATTTCATTCACGTCACAGCTCTTGCTTTCAATCAATGCAGTCGCCACTTCCATCAGTTGGGAGTTTGACCGAGTAGTGTAGAGGGCCTGGTGGGCTCGTCTCAGTCTGCTCGCCGTGTTGTTTGGCGTCCTCCAAGTCGATAAACATCCTCCACGCTTCCCACGTCGGACTGTTTTTGGAGAAGAATTCGATAGCCAGACTGGTTATTTCGGCGTTGCTACGATGACCTAAGCCAACGTGGCGATGCCAGGACGTCGCGGCATAGCTGCGGAATGATGCGCCGTGAGGGGCTTCAGACCCAAGCGGTGTCTCCTGCCATACTCGGCGGTGTTTGATGTACTGAAGGCAAGCCTTAGCAAGCAGCGTATGATGAAGTTGGGCGTGAGAGATGTGCAGGGTGTTGTTCTGTCGCACCCAGTCCGGTACCGGAAGTTTGTATAGGAGATACTGCCGGACTGTGAAATGTGGGAGGTGTACCGTCTGTTGGCTCGACATCGGGTTTGCTGGCCCCTTTTGGACCTCGAGAAACGGGCTGCAGAGGCTGACAACTTCGCTATCGACATAGTCCGTATCCACGTGGTCGGGGAGATCGTCCCACAACAGGTCTCCGGCATCGTCGATGAGGACAGCCGCGGTAATTTCGCTAGTCGTCAGAGGTCGCAATGCGAACGCAGTCCAGCGTAAGAGGGCGAATACACGATATTTGTCCGCTTCTCTAAGCCGTGTGATGGTCTTCCAGCTGTTGTCATAGATGTGATCGAGCTCGGCCGGTGTTTCCTTGATGACATTTCGGAGTCGCTTCTCGTTCATTCCTGCCCGCAACGATTTGCCCTGTAACTTGAGCCAGAGGAATTGGCCATTACATCGCTCGGCCATAGCTCCGGAGAGGGACGATCGGACGTCATTATGTTTCTTGTGCAGCTTCGTGTCCACGAGATCGCGAGAATACGCTACTATGTCAGGCTGAACGTCATCGGATCGTATTTGGTATTCCGAGAATGTGCTTCCAACGTCGCTTTCGAGAGCATGTCGTATAGTGGACAGTGAGCGGCTGACGACTAGGACACGGGAGTCTGTGCCGGCCGTTGCGGCTACGACCGTTTGGAGGAAGTTGGTGACGGAATTCGTGGTGCCGTCGAGATGCGTGCACTCGTCTATGCCGTCGACCACGAACGTGCAGTCGGGAACCATGCGTACAAGGCTCTTAAAGAGGGACACAACGGTATGGCGCGTCGCGTAAGGGTCTGCATCGGCCTCCTGACGCTGGAGGACGTGGTGGAACGCGCCATCATGCTGTGTCACGACCTGGGAGATCCATGACCGCACGGCCAGGAAAGGGTCCTCGCGGCTGTCGGAGTCTGACGAGAAGAAGAAGCGGGCAACGGGTGTTGGGAGCGCTTTCGTAATGTCTTCGACGATGGTCGCGCAGAGAACGCTCTTGCCGAAACCCGCAGGGCCGTGGATCCAGAGCACCTTGGCACCAGCGGGGAACTCTGGAGAAATCCAGTTAAGAAATATGGGCTGCTTGAGAATCCAGTGGCAGGTGACCTGAAGACGCTCTTGCAAGGAATACTCATACCGCTCGTCGGGGACGTGTCGGAGCCAGGCGTGCAGCTCTCGTCGTGATTTTGCTAAGCCCGGTTAGGAGGAGTCGCTCAGGACCGAGTGGTGGTGGTTCGCGTACCTTCAAGCCGGGAAATGAGTTGGTGGAACTCGGTCGACCAGGCGTTCGGCGGGGACGATCCTAGAGCTGCTCAGCAACGATGGACCTGACATTTTTCAGACTACCCATCCTTGCCATCATACCTCTCTCTGGCCCGAGCGTGCTCGACCGCGTCTCCACAGCGTGTAGTCCCCGCGTACCATGCACAGCATCCGGTGGTACCAGGTTGTGCAATGTCAGCACCAGATCCTTCAGCAGTTCGACTTGTTCTGTGCGTTTCAACTTCCCTCCCATAGCCCAACTCATTTTGCGTCGTCTCGACTCGTTCGGGTACACCTCGAAGCGTGAGCGGCTGGTCGGAGCCCGCGTCCGCGCTCGTACCGCCCAGCGTAGCGAGAAGCGATCGCGACTGGCGCGCGTCCGGAGGCTCGCAGATGTCGCTGACGAGACGAAAGATTTCGACTGTCGCTCCTCGGGTTTTCTCGTCATCGAGGGCGGGATGGTGCTCGTCGCCTAGCCTCCCGTCGTTGAAGCCCACGGCGCGACCCCAGTTCTCAAGCCGGACCTTGGCAGCACCGAACTGGATGTCCAGCCCCTTGGAGTCGCTCGCGAATGATCGATACGACTGTGCCCGTTCCACGGCCTCGAGACAAGAACTGAAGAGGCCGGCAAGTCCGACCAAGCCGACGGCAAAACTTGCAGGCTCCATGCTTGTTGGTGGTACAGAAATCAATCATCAGCATGAAGTAGCCAGATCACAGCCTGATGGTGCTGCTCTGGCATAAGAGGGGTGTCTGCGCCTTGGAGTTGCATGAGCGGGAGGTGCCCATCATTCATGAACGATCGGTCTAGATGCTGCCAGCTGGCGGTTAGGCTGTGGGGACTGACGTGCCATTGGCAATAATGTTCACCAGGTCATGCGCTGGTGAGCAGTTCAATTGTCCAGCTGCAAGCCGATCCATGTCATCCACCTTGAGGTGCATGTAGGCAGCCATGAAGGACAGTCCTCTATCACCATACTGCAACAAGATTGAACAATATACGCGGGAACCGATATCATGTTCTGCAAAGAGGATCGACGAATGATTTCTGGACGTCTGTGGCGTCTTGTCTTCAGCAATCTCACATGGGATGAGTGGAGGCTCTGGCGTATGAAGATTACTACGCGTCTTTCGCTCTACCGTCGCCTGATGCTACCGGCTGCGAACGAGATAAGTAAGCCAGTACGCGCTCGTAAGCGAGTTGTGATGCTCTATGCCCAGTGTCTCCTCCCGATCATTGAGCGCCCGCGGATAAATTCTTCCACCTATTTATCCCAGCACGCAGCACCAGTACCAGATTGCTGGCGCTCGTTCACGTTAAGAAGTGCTCCGAGCAAAATGCCTTATCCGGGGCCAAAAGTGATAACGCAGCACCGTCGCAAGATTGCCGATGGTCATAAGAGTGTGGGGATGATCCGGGCCCAGCGCCTTCTCGAAACCCTTAAGTGCCCGCCGGAAAATGTCTACCGTCCCTTCGTGCTTGCCCTGCTGAACCAGTACAGTCCTAAGATGGCTGACACTGATGAGCGTGGCAGGATGCTCCGGGCCAAGCGTTTTCTCCTCGCCCTCGAGTGCTCGCCGATACATCTCCTCCGCCTCTCCATATCTACCCTGATGCTGCAGATCCGTTGCAAGGTTGCTGACGATCTGAAGCGTTAAGGCATGCTCCGAGCCCAGCGCCTTCTCATAGCCTTCGAGTGCCCGCCGATGCATCTTCTCCGCTTCTTCGTACTTGCCCTGATTACGCAGCACTATCCCAAGATTGCTGACGCTCCAAAGCGTGTCAGGATGGTCCGGGCCTAGTGCATTCTCCTGTAGACAAACCGCCTTTCGTAATATTCCTTCGGCTGATCTATGCAGCCCGATCATCGTTCGGTAACACCCTGCGTGGGTCAAGGACCCCGCCATCGCCTTTGCCTGGTTCTCATCCTCTGGTTCTCCCTCCTCGAAAGGACCGAGGTGTACATCCAGCGTCCGGCATGTCGGCCAGTTCTCGTACGTCCCTGCTGGATAATCCCTGGACATGACTCTGAAAAACGTACGCTTCGTCTGCAGCGCGCCGCCTGTAGAGGCAAGCCATTCTTGAGTACAAAACTGCACCATCGTGTGCATTTAAGTATGCCCTCGTCTAGAGTTGTCGCAACTAGTGAGTATTCCCGTAGGATGTCCAAATCATCTTCGAACGCCTCGTCCTCGTCCTCACTACTGCTCATTCCCCCCGCAGACGAAATGTCCTCCTTGTCCTGCACGTATCGCCGAAGGATCCAATCCGAAATCCCCTGCGGACTGAAGAAGCTCATGAATGCGAGCAGATGTGCCGCTGACACCCGTTCCTGCCGGGTGCCCTCGAATGTTATGTTCCAGGTCGCGATGATCGAGTTGTACGCACTCGCATCCCGTCGTATGTCGCCCATATCTCTCCAAAGTAGTCCTGCCTTTTTCTTCTAGTCGTGCCGTAAGTTTTTCAGACACGCGGACGGCGACATGCGAGGCGCTCGCCGGACAATGAACGCAGCTGCTTGTGTGATGGCCAGTCGTATCGATTCGAGCGCGTGGACCAGGTCGATGGCCACAAAAGGATCATATTCCTTTCCAAGCTTGCTCTGGAGCAGCTGGAGCGCTTGCGTCTCGTCCATCGCCTGGCCCAAACATTCTGGTGACTCTCCGTTCTCGCTCTGCCACGTCTTGGCTCCGGGATGTGAAGAGGATCGATCCGTTCTCGCTCTGCGGGAGAAACGCTGCGGGCGATTCACCCATGTCGTTCTGCTTCGCCGAAAAGACCTAGGCGTCATCCGCACTATCGAGCACCATCAACCAGCGCCCCATTCTCTCATCGCATAGCCAGTCGCGCACCAGCCGCAGCACGTCTGTCTCCGGGTCGCGGTATCCTGGCATTCCGAGCCTCTCTGCAATAGTTCGGTATGCGCCTTCGAAATGATGGGCGGTGCTCGCGTGCACCCAAAAGATGTACGTTTCGGGCGACATGGTTCAGATGTCGTGGGTGCAGCGTATGGCAAGCTGCGACTTCCTTCTTGATTCAGCCCCTTGCCCTGCATTGTAGAAACGATACTGACCCAATGCCGCTGAGTCCGACGAGGGCGGCGCGGCGCGGAGGCCGGCCAAGGCTTTCGTGCAGCGACGTCGTGATGGCCGGACGCTTGACGAAGTCGGGGTCCTGCTGGAAGGGGACCGTCGAGAATGGACCAGTACTGGTTGGGGCGGCGATCGTGGGGGCGGCGGCGCCGTAGTTAAGCTGATCACCCCGCTGCGGGACGCGTGCGGGGCGGCGACGATGAAACCTTCTCCGGGTCATCAGGCATCGCGACGGAATACAGCCTGACAGCCCGAACCCATTTTCAATCTCGTGAACAAGCTGCCATGCTGGCATTTGCGTTCCACGCGACAGCACCCGTAGGAGTAACAGCATGTGAGGCCATTGTTATCAGGTTAGCATCAGGTAACTGTCGCGGAAGGCGGTCGCGTAGGCTGGCTAGTGCATCTGCTGGTTTATCGTCATCGGCCTAGCTAGCACAGTGCAGATCAAATCTTCATGTACATAAATGTACTCAGGGTCAGCTAGTCTAACGCTGCACCGTGAAGTCATCAAGGTTACCTAGTAGATGCATTCTCTGGCAGTGCCACACTGTATCAATGCTGCCCGGATCAAAGCATCAATCTCTGGAGATCCAATCGAGATAACAGTTGTCATGGTCTCATTGGCAGGATAACCGGGTCAATCAAGACGGGACGTACCCAATTTTCCAGTCGGAAACCATCTCTAGCGCCTCTTTGGTCTCAAGGTCCCCTCCCCTCTTCCCTAACCTAACATCGGAAATGGCGCAAACCACTCAACCAGCCGAGATCGAGGTGGACGATGCGGACGTCGAGTCGTTCCTCGGCGATAACCTCTCAACCACGAGTACATCCTTGAGATCCTCCGTTCTGGAGTACGAGTGGCGACGTGGCCGTCGGTATCATGGCTACCACGCCGGCCAATACAACTTTCCCAACGACGACCGAGAACAGGATCGACTCGACATGGTTCATCATGGCTTCTACCGCCTCTTTGGCGACAGGCTGTTCCTAGCGCCAATCGAGCTTGACGGAAAGCGTATCCTCGATATCGGAACGGGCACGGGAATCTGGGCTATACAGCTGGGTGATGAGCATCCTGGGGCGGAGCTGATCGTTGGCAACGATCTGAGCCCTATACAACCCAATTGGACCCCGCCCAACGTCAAGTTCATCGTGGATGACGTGGAGCAGGACTGGGTGGAGTCTCAGCCATATGACTACATCCACTGCAGGTACATGGCCGGTTCCATCAAAGATTGGCCCCGGCTTGTGAGGCAGATCTTTGATAATCTGAAGCCGGGAGGCTGGGTGGAGTTCCAAGATTCAAACAACATGATCTACTCCGATGACGACTCCCTCAAGCAAGACAACTCTTTGGTGGTCCTGATGAATGGCCTCATGGAAGCATGCGATAAGATCGGACGGACCATGAATCCCGCACCTTCCACGAAAGAATGGGTCGAGAAAGCTGGTTTCCAGCAGGTGAAGCAGCAGATCTTCAAGTCGCCCGTGGGCAACTGGCCGAAAGATGCCAGGTTGAAAGAATGTGGCGTCTTTACGAGACAGAACCTCGTTGAAGGCGTCCAAGGCTTCACTGTCAAGCTCTTCGGGGACGTCCTGGGATGGAGCGAGCAAGAAATAGAGGTTCTCAATGCGGGAGTGAGGGCAGCCGCTAAGGATTCCAGCGTGCACCCACTATTCGACGTCATTGTTGCCACTGGACAGAAGCCGCTTTGATCGATGGGCTGGTGGGCTAGAAACAATCATCAATATAGCCGCAATGAGAGATACGCAAAAGTCGGCAAGCCCTGCATGGATTTCCCACGTGGAACCCACTGCCTTTTTGTGACGACATCCGTGGCCCCAGGTAGCAGTGATGCTATTCCCGCCCTGCAGTATTCTTCGTTCAAGAACCAGGGAAGCCACATAGTCAGCAGCATTGCACTACGCTTTTCCGAATCGCAGCTTTAAGAGCAGCGCTGTCACCAGCCTATCACTATGCCCTAATGACGGCTTGATGACAGTTGCTTCCAGAACCTCAGCGAGACTGAAAGCCGGCGTTAAATGCTACTGAGCCGCCAGCATTCTACATAACCAAAGTACGGTGCCCAACCTCGCCGGCCAGTGCAACCGTAGTGGTCATCCATCCCAGCCTCATTAGCGCTGCACATGGTGATCTGGTGGTAACAGAAAGTTGATCCTTGGCCTGAGTCAGGGTGCCTGGGATGATGATAGTGCGAGGTGCCTATAGCTGTGTGGGCAATATCTGCTAAAGCGTCCTAGGAATATTTGCATAACGTTTGGCATTGCTTGCGTTGAATAATAGACAATACTTTGGGGTTCATCTCCAAGGGGGAGGCTTCTCACATCGCTGTCAACGTGTAACGGCGTTATATCCGGGTTCATTCTCTTTGGGGCATTCTCAAAGTTGACCAATGAGTAAAGAGAGGCTCAGAATCCAACATTCAGAGTGGGCTTGAAAGCTCCAAGTGCACGAACCATCTCATTTTACCAGAACACAAGTAGCCCGACGTATCCTGACCGTCAGTGGGGAAATATGACGCTTCTTGAACATCACTGTGACGCTGGCAAGCCCAGTCGTGAACGGCCCGAGTCACTACGATAACCAACATGCCCATTCTTTTGCATTTTTTTATCAAAGGCTGACGTGGCTCACTAGCGACTTGATGAAGCGAATTCCATGAAGCATATGACCTACGCGTCCGCGACCCCAAAGCACTGAGTCGGTCTTTTGCTGTGGACAATAGACATGAAAGTCCTGTTTGCTATATTGATTTAAGGGAACCAGCCCTGTGCTACATGCTGCCAGCAAAGAACAATATATGACAACCTGCGCTAGTAACCAACGATCTCAGCCTTCTGGACCTGCCAGGCACTAATCATGTCAGACTTTTCATTGACATTCATCCGCTGGAAGGGCTTTCCGTAAAGTTCCCCATAGCTAATCTTGAAAGCTTCCAAAGCCTTGCTGATGTCATACGCGTCCTTATCCACTTGGAATCGGACCTTCCCGGCATTGTTCGTATCATGTGACTGGGCTCGGAAACGCGCGGTGGTTGTCTCTGCGAGACCGTGAGAAGGCGATCGGCTCGATGCAGGACGCATTCCGGTCTCTGCTTCCATGTGCCGGTCCTCGGCTTCACATGCTGCTTCGTAAATGGCAGCATCTGCGCCCTTCTTTGTCCATCGGCTTCTCAAACTTGACCTCGTCTCCCAAACCTTCTTCCGCTCCCCGCCGATGTCCCACATGATCAAGACGTATGTGGTTGGCCACTTGTCAACTTCGTCGGGGTTGATGAGATCCAGATCATCCTTACAGCCCACGGGGCACTCCCAAGCTACTCCCCAGATGCCAATAATATGGCGTTTGGTGTATTTCCATTTTCCGTTGGGCAGTTTCTTATCCCCGTAGCGATTCTCCGAATTGGTGACTTTATGGGGATCCTCATCGTTCTTCTCTCTGTCCTCATATTCGGCGGACTCGGCGAGTGACTCAAGGCGGTATTTCGACGCACCTTTCTTTCCGTGACGATTGATATAGAACGTGCCTGTTTTACCTTTGCCCCAACCGACGGTCTCAATTCGATCGCCATGTTTCGGAATGTGCCTGACAAAAAGAGCTTTCTCGCCGTCTTCGTCTAGTTCCTCCTGTTCATCGTCATCGGTCCTCTCAGTGGTCGAGACAAAAAGTGGTTCGTCTTCCTTGTCAACTTTCTCTACTCGTTTGGTATCTCTTGCGTCATGACCATTTTGATCAGCGTCCGGTACCTGGATGCCAGCAGCCAAGTCTTTCTGTTCTGACTTCGGGGCTTCGTCTTGGTCAGTGTTCTTTTTGACCTCAGCAGCGTTCACTTTGCCATCACCACTCTCTGACGCCTCTTCTTTTTTTACTTTGTCTTCTTCATCCGGATCCTCATCCTCATCTTCATCCTCATCAATATCCATCGGGTCAGACTTGGACATGTTGGAAATGATAGTTTCCAGCTCCTGTATCCGCTTCTGGTTCTCTTCCTTCTCTGCGTCATTCTGCGCCTTCTTTTGCTTTTCTTGCGCGTTATGAAGATCCTGCTTCATCTTTTCCTTCCTCGCCTTTCTTTCAGCCCGTGCAGGATCATTCTTCTTTGATTTTTTGATGGAGCTGGATGGAGGGGCCATCTTGAATGGCTGGCTGTCTGAGTATGAGTGTGTCTGAGTATGGGTGTGACTGAGTAAGGGTGGCTCTGAGGTCGGCAGCACAGTTGACTTGTCATTCCCTTAAGATATCGTTCCCTTGAGATATATTTATAAGACTACGCAATGCCCAGATAAGGACCTTAAAACGAGTCGGCTTGGATAGTCCGTCCTTAGGTCCCAACTATGATGCTTGCAAGGCTGCGATTAGAGGCCAAAGTCCTGTCTCCGAACGAAACCAAGTTTTGTTAACGCAAACATACCTAAAACAGGCCCCCGAACTCCATGGGCAGGGACCAAAGAACAAGTACCATACGAGGCTCCCATTGTGGAGATAGTATGTGCTACGTACAGTACTACTGTATGTACAGTACGCAAGGCAGGATATGTATGTGTCGCTTCATCCGGCTCGTTTACTATTTGCATCTGACACCGTATCACGACCCTCCAAAACCTTTGGGTCATTCGTAGTCCTCGATTGGGCCCCTATGACGCTGTAGTTGGCATGAGTTTACTCTCTGACCCCAGTCCAAGGCTCTGTCTTGAGAGCCGCAAAGAACGTCGGTGTCCCAACCCTGAGAGCTTTTTCGGGTCTGTAGCTCCCATTCTAGACTGAAGGTGTATGTTCGTAAATACAGCAGGTGTGCAAGCCAGCACTAGGATGTAGATTTTCTGTGTTAGTATCTCCCGTCGTGTGGTTTAAAATTATATCTAGACGAGGGATTATCTAGCACAATCATAAGATGCTTAGACATAAGATGCTTAGACTTTTCAAATCTGCAAGCGCTGAGACTGGGTAACCGAGTCCCTGCTTTAGGTCTTTGACGAAGTGTGGCCCCGGAAACTAGCTTACTGCGCAGCTAATCAAATTCATGTAGAGCCCTAGGCCCGATTCCAGGACCTGCATTTTGTGATAAAGCTCTTATACTGGCTCACAGGCGTGTAGGAGTCATTAACAGAATCCAGGATAATCTCCGCCCACATTTTCGTGACCGGATGCACGTCTCCTGCCCCTAGCTATCTAGTCGCAGACATGGAGTTACACCTCAATCGACGGTCAGGTGTTTTTCGGCAAGTAACAGCCCTGATAAAGACCCCTATCAAAATATCGGCCACCTATATCAAAGGAGTGCAGGCTTTAAAGGGGTCCCGGATCTGTTCGTCGGGAGGGGCCACGGATGTTGCACGCGGTGCTGTGTCGCCAGAAGCATATTCACCGACCCTGCGAACTGCAGAGTATGGCTATATCAAGAAGGCAGCTGAGATCTACATAGTTAAAGGCCCATTCTAAGTAGACGACTCAATTGACGTAAGAGAAAGAGGTACATGACACTGCGGAATAACCTTGCATTCGGTCATATACCGTAACTTGCTACCCATAGCTAGCTTGATATTTACTTCGCTCTGATAAGTCAATTACCTTCTTAAAGTGTGGTGCGTTAGATGAGGAACGGCAAAAAAACCCCATGTAGCCCCAGGGCGCACCCGCAGCAGAGACAGCCGACAGAAAACCCAAAAACGTCCCCTTGCTCTAGCTTAATCCATGATGGCAGTGCGGACCGCATTGCCACCTGAAACCCGACTGCCAACATAAAGGGGAGACAACATACCAAGCCAAATAGAAGATAAAGCCCGCTCTGTAGAAACCGGATTGGCATGATGATATTCATCAGACTTGAACACCAACCTTTGAGAACAGAGACAAATACTGCGAACGCGCAGATGATTGAGACGACTCCGGCAATGAGACAGTTTCTGATGTGAGGCGCGGTGATGACAGAAAGGGTCGAGTCGTTCAGAGACTTTCCATCGCCGAGCGCCTTTTTCAACGCTTCCTGTGCTTCTGACGGAATCACATCCGAGAGACGGAGCTGAAATCTGTGGCAGAACTTGTCGGCCAGATTACCGACACAGAGATATTTTGTTCCGACGTAAAAGGTCTTGGGGATTCCCGAGGCGACATCAGATACTTGAGTTGCGACCGCGTTAGCCGCACTCCGTATTCGGCTCACCGAAGCTGGGAGAACAGTTTTGACGGCGCCTCCCATCCCGGATGTAACAGCGTCAACAAAGCTTGGTACTTTAGGCAGTTGTCTCCCTAGAATGCCTTTGAGCTGCCGAGATAAATCAAGCTGTAGGTTATGTCAGCACCAAACTCCATGCTTGATCCTTCCGATCCTTCGTGAGTACCTCTATGGTAGCGACTCCCGACTTAGAATAGCCCTTGGAGAGTGCCAAGGCAGCTAGAACATGCAGCAAATCAAACAAAGTGTCATGGTGACAGCAAGGGAAGCTTTACAACAGCTAGCTCTCTGTATTATATGCGTTAGTAATAGCGATTGCACGTCGACTTTAGCGTGTATGGCGGGAGAGGGTGTAGCCGCCGGATTGTAGATGTTAAGAAGAGACTCCCTTAGAAATGAGTACAAAGCTTCAGGGGGGGCATCTTATGTCTTGGAGAGTTGGCCGTGGAGAAGGTTCTGAGCATGATCCTGGAAATAGGCACAAAAATGGTCCCGAAAGTGGCCCTGGAAGTGGTCCTGGAAGTGGTGCGACATGTGGCCCTTGGAGTGGCCCTGGGAGTGGTCCTGGGGATGGTTTGAATTATCTGCTGAAATTTCGAAACAGAGCCGGACTTCGACTGGCATCTGCCTGCCCTAGTCTGCAATGCGAAAGGATGTCTTCTCTCCGATACGGGCATGTTCTTGGCCGATAGAGGACTGTTGCGTGTGCATCAAGGAGAGCCTTGCTGCCGCATTTTTGAGAAGAAGGAACCGTGAGTTCATTCACAATAAGAGGTCGGCTATTACGCTGCAGAAAATCAACTCAGGAAAGAAAGAGACGGAGATACATACACAAACCTAGGACAAGGGAGGGTCATTTGGCCTTCTACCTACAGAGTAGACACCATACAGAATTAGACAGTTGCCCATCCTTAACTTGAGACCTGTCTTGTCGTTGACGGTCATGGTGTCACCGTTGGCTTTGATCAGTTACGAAGATTCTATTGCACTTCATGTGCTGCCTCAATATTGGCTGGGTTGCACCATGAACACTGTTTGCTTCGTTGCTATCTCTCCCTGTAGCCTGATCGCAGCGCTGTGACGCGGCTTCTCGTCCTTGTACTGTAGCTATTCGTGATTCCATGCGACTAACTCTCATCCCTTTGCGGCTCTGCCTCGGACGTATTTTGTTGCTTTTTGAAACACGCTGGACTTCTTTGGACTGCTAACGGGTATGCATTTCGCTGGGTAATGATTAGTGAATGCAAGCCATGATCCCGAGGGGGTACGTACAACTTGTTCTGCATTCGGCGGAAGGCTAGCGTCGGTGCTGAATTCGAACCACTTCGAATATTTACCACAGAAGTAGATGTCGGCGCCGTACTTCTCATGGATTTTCGAAAGCCTTTTCATGATACTTCGCATACTCTTCGCGAAATTTTCCTTCTTCCTATCCCGCATTCTTTTATACCTCCGAGATTGTTCAGACATTGCGCCATGCATTTTTGCTCAGTCAGGCAAGGAATGAGATATGACCCATTGAGGTGAAGATGCCGTTTTAAATGCATCCGTGTTGCGGTGAGAGAGGTAGCAGGATGACAGGGGAGCACCCAGGGACCAGATCTGGGACCTAAGATCCTGGCAGCCAGAACCCAAAACAGGACGCGACCGCAAATAGAAATTAGATGACGTTCACCTACAGCATCTGTAGATCATGCAACTCGAGTCCCAGTAGCACAATTGGTTATGGCCTCAATTAACTGCCGCATCTAATCGACACACAACCCCCCCCCCCCCCCCCCCCCCCTCTTTCCTGGATGCCATATCTGAAAATGTCCAGGGAGTGTAACCCGACAACGTACAATATCATGTAAAAAGAGCTTAACCCTGAATGATTACTTTTGTCCCATGGAGAGTTCCTAACATACGGCGAGATGCCTTGTGATGTTCAGCTCTGGTGACCGACCATCTTGGAGCTATTGAGACGGTCGTCTACAGATACAGCAGCCAACATCGTGGCCAGAGAATCAATTCCCGTTTTACATTCTGCTTGGCCATGTTGAAGTAAAGGCCGTAAGTCGATGTGTGAAACTCTCCCACTCGTCCCGCTACTAGTACTCAGTTCTGCTGTTTCATCACCAAGCTTTGTTGTAATGATTCGACGGGCAATGCTTCTCCGAAGACAGACCGACGCATGGTTTACTTGGTGAATGGATGTCTTCCTGCTCTTGCTCGCTTGTGGGTGAGCCATCTTTGGTATGATACTGAAAGACAAGGGCTGCTCACAGAGCGGGATGTTTCTCATATGTATTTGTGCTAATGGCCAAGATTTGGGCTCAGTGACGGCCAGTGGATATGTGGAAGCCCCTCACCCACAGAACAATGAGCGAGGTCGACTAGGTTCGTAAAGAGGGCAGTAATAACGTCTCAATCGATGGAAAACGTCATATGAAATAATATTGGATTCATATCAAGGGTAAGTTAGCGGTCATCCTGAAGTGTATTCACAGTCTGGTAAAGGGAATTCAGCTTGAATTGAATGGGTCCGAATGCGGGAGCTCTCCGTCGAACGACCATGACCATTACACAAGGTGCAGCGCATTTTATCCTTTTCCACCAAATAGCTATGCCTCTGCCCCGCGATTCCAGCCTTCGGAGGCATATCTCTCCGCGAATCCGTGCCTCTGACGGGCGTTTTCCGTCGCTGTCCACAATTCCTCGTAATAGGCTGCCTTTGCCTTTGCCTGAGAAAGCTGATGGATGAGGGCATGGTTGGCCCTGAGGGCTTCCTGCAGCTGTCGATGCTCCAGCCTGTATGCAGTCCCGTGCGTGCTCTCCTGGCACTTCTGGCAGCCATGCTTGGCTTTCTCCGTGTTGACCTCGGCTACGTGGCAGAGTCTGTATAAGTTCTGCGAAGCTTCAAGAAGGTGAATGTTGCCACCAAGAGTACCTGGTCGAAAGGCGCCAAGTGTAGTCTCATATTCAATAGGCTTGATCCCGGTTAGGACAGCAACTTCCCTCGATGGACATTAGGTTACTTACCTCATCCAAAAGCTCATGAGGGGCCATACTGAAGCTGGTCAGATCTGTGCAGGCAGGGCTGGCCGTGACTAGACTCGTGGACTCAACCGCCGCCTAGGGCCTTGCTTTTGTCGTCGAAGACCTTATTCCCAAATCATGGACCTCCATTCTGCTCACCCCATAATAGCCACGGCTTGGGGAGCTGGAAGCTGTGATTCACTTTCAAACACGCTAACTATTTCGCCGTGGTTGGACTGGGATCTGCGTATCCACCCTAGATGAGCTACCCCTGGCCCACAACGGATACTGACTGGTGATGTCCACCAGGTACGTTCGAGTCAGACGAGGCTGTGTATAAAACTACAGAGGGTTTTGCAGCCGATTCAGCATTGGCACGATCGACTCTCACGTAGTGGCTCGCCATGTCGCACAGATATCCCCAGCTCAATGAGTTACCAGTGCTCAGCATGGAACAATCGGAACCAGCCTGGAGCCATTTCGATTTCTCCGACTTCTCTGATTTCTCCATCCCCGACGCATCGGACACTGTCATGCAGCAAATGTCCGACGACCTGTTGTTGGAGCCACTCCTCGACCTTCCGGCCAGTTCGCCAGCCGGAACCGCCACACAATCCAATTCATGGGACTGGAGCAGTCACGCCCAACAATGCCTCCCGGAATACAACCCAAACCACCCCCAAGAGGACAATAATCTCGAGGATCCATCACCTCAAGAGTCAAATGAAGCCCTCGAGGCTGGCGCTGGTGGCGAGACCATCAACGTTGGCCGGGAGGTGCTGGACTTTGTGCGCAAGGCTGCTCAGTTCGAGGAGCTCGTCAAGCACAGATTGGCCAAGATCGAAGAGGCTCTCAGTCATTGGGAAGATAGGTATGCCGAGCCACCCCGACACGTAAGTATCCTAGCTAACGACTATCAGAATGGAGGACGACAAGACGAGGATGTGTCAGGAGATCGACGCAAGCATCGAGAAACTGAAGACATGGGTGACCGAAGTGCAGAATGTTGTGCAAGAGGCTCAAGTACGAGATTAGCTGAAACGTAGGGCTGGAATGATAGTCGCATACACCGTACATACCCATGGCAAGCCAGTGTTTCGATCAGCAAGTGACCCACCCTGACAGCTCGGCCGCATCATGCGGCTGCAGCCGCCCCCACGTTTTCGGTCCAAAATAAGGACCTCGATCGCCGTCAACGTCATTCCACCCTTGTTCAGGGCCATAAGGCGGGCCCAAAGAGTCGAAGCCATGTTCAAGGGGCATACTTAAGTACGACCGTAGGTGCCATGAAATGGCCCGTGTAAGCTCCAACCGGCAAGACACAAAATGGGCCTAAAAGAAGTCACGCAAAACAAGAAGGCAGTCAGAAGGAACATCGGCTCCTTGCTGACGAAATGTGAAGATTACAGCAATTTGGGGAATATCGAGGTCGCCCTTTACGTCTTTTTCGCCGATGATGGAGGCTTTGTTTCATACGAGTCGAATGACTTGAGCTGGGGTCAAGGCATCGAAGCCATGGTATGCTCGCTCCTGCCCCGTCTCTCTGCTTCCTCCATTGACCTCTGATAACAACAGAAAACTCGTGGGCCACCAACACTTCATCTGCCTGGAAAACTCAAGAGAGCTATTGGCCACAAGGTCACGGGATTCTATTTCAAGCAGAAGAGAGGACGTCCTGCTGGGATGAAAAAAGGCAGCAAAGCCGGAAAGTCGGCAATGGGGTCCAAAGCCGGGGTCAGGAAGAGGTTGACAAGGTCTCCAGCCCGTGCTTGTCTAACAGCTAGGGGGCAAACAGGCCGTCCTACTCCCCGTGCATTTCCGGCCTTGCCAGATCTGAGGATCGCAAGCTTGCAGCCCAGGGAGCGAGTGGATGCCCCAGCTGAGGACACATTGATGGCTAAATGCCACTCGTATTAGACAGGCAGCTGAAAGTACTCTAAAATTGTTCTTGGTTGGATCACTTCCCATTTCGTTCGCCAAGGTCAACAAAACGAAGTTAAAATAGGTGCGTTCTCGGAGGAATGGAACTATCGAGGACAGGGCTCCAAACTATGTTGTCCTACCAACCCTTTTGGGCATTTCTGTGGAGGCATGGGCCCAAAGTGGTTGAGAAGTATCCCGTGACTGCCTCGCTCTGCTGGTTTTGCGGCGGGCCCCCTGCCTATCGTTGCATTATTTCTGGCAGATGTCCGGCTTCGACGGAACTCCCCACCTCGCCAGCCACCTCTAGGCCGTCCCGAGGGTACGGAACCCAATCGCGGGAGCTTGCGAAGCGCCCATGCTACTCTAACCCCTGCCAAGCCCCACCAGACGTCATAAACTTTACGACTCATGGTGAGACAATCGCATTGTGAACCAGTGGGGCGTGCACCGGGGATTCATCCATTATCAGCCTGAATCCCCGTCCGTGCCCTAAGCCGGGAGCGATCCAGTGCGACGCGCGGCATCTGGACAAAAGTCCAAACACGTCACGTGGACCTTCCCGTCTGCCCTGCGTTGCACGATGCCGCGAACTCGATCGACGATTTGGGGGTCTGCGCATACTGCCGGCCAGCGTTAGCTATCAGACGACATGATGCGATCAGATGACGACATTCACCCACGAGATATGACTGTACGACCCCCATGTCGGCCAAGCTCTACATCGGTTAGGTGCCCTGCATCCATACCCCTGTACGTCACGACGATCCGCTTCCCCCGATTGACAAAGTCCGCCATTCCGGCCTCTCGCGATAAAAAGCCGTCAACCACAAATAGGTAAATATGGAGTACCTGTAGGGATGTTAGTCCGGCCGGCCATCACGAGAAGCACAGGCCCCCAACCCACTTGACTTTTTTCGTCGAGCTCAAGCAGCTGCTGCATCCTGTCAGCCACCCACCCGAGCTGGACTGCGACGGTTTGTCAGTGGGACGCGGCACACGGGATGAATGGTTGTACGCACTTTCGGCATCCACTTGCCAGAACAATGTGACCCTTTTCGTCTTCACACCACAGTCGTAATAGCTCCTGAGGAGCTGTGCGACGTGTGATAGCTGACCGGCGATTCCTATGCCGGTCGCGAAGAGGAGAACATTGTCATAGGAGTCCAGGTTCATCTCTTTTCCGTACGGCCCGTCTATCAGGGCTCTTGCGCGAAAGTTGTTGTTGAGCTTGTTGTCCTTGATACGGAAGACATGGTCTGTAAACCCCCGCCGTTTCTGGGCAATGAGGACAATGTAATCGTCGTCGTTGACCCGATACCACCACGCGATGTAGAATGGGTGGGACTGAAAGAAGGCTGTGCGACTGGCCCCCGGAATGGTAAGGTAGACGTATTGACCGGCTCGTACGTTCCATGGCCTCGACAATCGGATGTGGATGTGGACAGCATCTTCCAGCGGTATGCTTGTTTCTTCAAGCTCGAAAGTGATGGTGCGGACAGCAACCCGACTAGACGGCGAGCCGAGCTGAGCGTTGCGGTAGAGTATCAGGCTGAGCCGTATGATCCATGTGAGACCCAGGCAGCCGGCAGCTGCCACCACGTACCTTTTGGGCGGCTCCAAAACGCTGGAAGACGGATTATGTAGATAGACAAAGACTCCAGCGCATACAGCCAGGGCGAAATGGATGGCGACGAATGTCTCATATGCCCGTCGTCGAAGGATGCTGGTCAGGGGGATGGCGACCATTACGCTCGCAGTCTGCAGGCACGTTTTAGCACAGCCCGTGGTCCTGTCAATCTGGCTGCACCTACTACAATACCCGACTTGTCGCTGAGTTTCCCAAAATGGTTGGGCGTCTCGGTCGACAGAGCCACAACGGCGTGGGTGAGGCCTTGGAGGATAGCCATGATCCCCAGCCAACGGTGCATTGCGACAAATGTGTGAAGGCTCAAGCCACAGCCACTCGCGATCAGGTTCATCTGGGTTCCCAGAAAGAGCGGCGCCATGTTGACCACAGACAAGACACCCGACCGGCGGATGAAGCCTGGGGTGTCGTTTACCCCGTAGCTCAGGGCTACAACATTGGCGGAGATGAAGACGGTTGCTATGATCAGACGGAGCCAGGTGATTCCCTTCAAGGGGCGTATGCTCTGAGAGATTTGTTTTAAAGAGAGATACTGTGGGAGGTCGCGCTGAGTGAGGTATCTTAGGATACGAAAGGCTAACGAGGCCAAGTTCACCAAGATGGAAGTGGCCAAAGGCCCTCCGATTGCCAGGGAGTACCAAGCGATAGCATCCATGGTTTGACTACAAGGTAAACAATGGTTCCGCGAAGTCGTACATCCAATGCAGAGCGACTTTATGCCGGTGGCAGGGACGTGTTTCCGTCCCTGTCCGCGTGAACCCACCAGTCCACCCTTGCCCGAGGCCCAAGGCCGAGAATCAGGGCCAAGTCCTACGAAAGTCTGACATACTTGTGACTCGTTATTTTTGATATAAGCCGGACGATCATGTGTAATGGATCATTTGAAGCCTGGAGAACAGACCAGCGTCTTTGAACCATCCTCTTCACGATGACGGAAGCCCAATCCACCCAACCGTCGGCAAACCATTCCGCCACGATAGTGTCGCGAGACCAAGCCGTTGCGGAGACCCGCTGCGCAAACGTAGTAAGCATTTTATCCTTGGTTTTATGGTCTTTTGGCTGATGTCTTAGTGTTTCTCGAGCAACGGCGGGCCTTGCACCTGTGACCTGGCGGGACGCCTCGATTACGATCTCTGGTCAATGATCCAGCACTTCGACAAGGCACGCAAGACGCTGGACAACTATCGCGAGATCGCCCAGAAAGGGAACCTGGAGCGGTCCTACGTTCTGCAGCAACAACATGACAGCCTGAACGCTCGCTGGTCGAGCAGCTACGGTGAGCTGCAGAAAGAGGCTCAGAAGAGGGCCCATGATCTCCAGAAGGCCCTCAAAGACCTTGAAGATATGCAGGCCAAACTAAAGGAGCAGGTGGCGGACAGCCAGACTACCGACATGGCGTCGCGCGAGCTTCGGGCGACCGTCGAGCTTCAGAATCGCGAGATTGTTCGGTCACGGGCGCTCCACTTTCAGATGGAGAGCCTAGAGCGGGAGTTGGCGGAGTGCAAATCAGTCAACCAAGCTGTCGAGGCGGTCTTGGTGATGAAAAAACAGCGCATCACCGAACTTGAGTCCGCTTTGGAGGAGATGGGCGTAAAGACTGAACAGCTAGCGGCTGACAAGGTCGAACATGAGTCGCTCAAATTACAGTTTGATGCTCTCGAGGCCGAGCACGCCGAAGCCTTGGACATTGCCAGCGGCCTGTTCGAGGGCGAGGCAGGCAGCACGCCTACCGAGCTCATCAGTCAGAACAGGGCTCTGGAGCAGCAACTTCGCGAGCTTCGAGCCGAAAATGGGTGTTTGATGACGCGGTTGGCGGATTTTGGACCGGAGCGCGACGATTCGTCTCACAATCAGCGCATCGACGGGAGAAAGGAACGGGTCCTGGACGAGAAGGGTTGTAGTGTCGTGGAAAGCACAGGCGATGAAGCGAAGGGAAGGAAGAGGAGGCGGGCCAAATGATGGTCTCCCGTCACATGGGCAGCAAAGCGTACGGGAACCATGAGCCATAAACCATGAACCATAATTGGGACCTATTTACAGTATCATCAGGGAAATTGCCCCTGGAGAACAATAAACTGCTCAAGTCTGGTCTGAAGTGAGTACATAAAACCTCACCGTGAACTCCTAGACCGGGGACGCCAGGATCAATCAAGGCCGGCCGGCCCTCTACAATTGTTTGCTCGTATCAAACAGACGCTTTCCTGCACCTCATGCTTTATCAGATGCTCACTTTGCACGCCTTGATGCAAAGCACGCTATCTTCGCCTGCAAGCCTACACGTACCCAGCCATGTAGGCAGGAGCCAGTCGTGTAAGGCCTCCAGCGACTCCGATATTCGCATGGAGATCCGAGGCAAACGCGGTCTCGCCTATAACGCTGCCGGGCTCGTCGACACTTTTTTCACTGGTGGGAATGCGTGTGCGTTCTGTGGCTGGGCCTACAACTGGGACTCGCGAGACAACGGGCTCACCGAAAGGGCCTTGAATATGTCCCAATGCTGTGGAGCCCAATGGAAGACCATACCAGCCGATGGAAGGCGAACGTCGAGGACATGATTGCGAAGGGGTCCACCCACGTCCTAAGCTTCAACGAATGCGATATTGCTTCCCAATGCAATATGACTGCCGTGGAAGCTGCTGAGGCGCACGTTGAGTACATGAATCCTCTTTCTGCTCGGGTCAGAATCGGCGCACCAGCGGTCTCGAATAGCAATATCGAAGGCGAAGGCCTTGGATGGCTTCAAGCCTGGGTGGATGTTTGCAAAGAGAAGGGTTGTGTGTACGACTTTTGCACAATTCACTGGTACTCATTCCCAGAGAATGCAGCCGATTTATTTCAGCATATCAGACGGGCTTCCACCATCTGCGGTGGTAAACCTATCTGGCTGACCGAATTTGTTTCGTTGCCACTGAGCCAAGGTGGTGCGGAAGCTGCTGAGTGGCTCAGGGCCCAGCTGCCCAAGCTAGATGGCCTTGATGATCTCGAACGATACGCCTTTTTCATGGTTGAAGACGGCAGGCTGGTCGAGTCTGGGCGTCTTACTCAAGCAGGGGGAAAATATGCAGGCGCGAGCGGCTCGACCTACACGTAAGGCGGATGGCTGGTCGCCATTCAGGTCTTTAAGAACATCTCAATTATCAAGGAAGTAGTTGAAGGAACAGTCCAGACATAAGTTATTGACGCTATGCAGACTAGTTACACGATGGTATTCTCTGTGGATGCATCCCCTCCTCTTGAAATCCTGCTGTTCAGGACTGTATCCAAATCATGTCAATGACGCTGTTGCCAGTTATATGCAAAGCATCCTAACTGGGACCGCACTTTCTACTCATTCGGCAAGGAATACTAGCAATAATCTCCTCCGCGTGATCACTGCCGCACTACCTGTTTGTCGTAAGGCGTAATAATACCATCTAAGAGCTTCGTGTAGACGACGGTCAAGGCAATCAGAATACCACTCATGGCCGAGACAATACCGATAGACACTTTGGCCGTAACCGAAAGCTCACCATCCTGGCTTGTGGCTATGCTTATGACGACAGAGAACAGTGCGATAAGTGAATGGGAGACTCCTGGTCTTGCAACATGTGTCAACTACGGTTCAATATACCTGCCGTAGCTCACTCACATGAATATATGCGCAATAAGCCACACATAATTCTTCTGCCACTTCCACCAAAGCCAACACGACCCTAACACGCCAAGCCCACAAAGAACGCCAGCGAGAGGTAAGAGTTGAACATTGCGGACCGCATTTTGGAGTGCCTTGCCTCCCTGGTGTTTGCCAAGGCTTTCGGACTTTTCGATGGAAGTAAAGGTATTCGGGAGGACAATAAACCCAGCGAGAGTAATCCAAGCGCAGACGGCAGCGAGAATATTATATCGTGTTGAAATCTGGTTGGACTTGATGGACATTGCCATGTAGCGAGTATGTCGGGCGGGAGCAGCTAGGGTGCTCATTTTAAGTCATGCTGTATAGGACGTAAAGGCTGCCGACCTGTGCGCAGCACGGCACATACCAGATGGCCTACGATTTATGAGGTTCAGTGTTGTCATCGTGCCCTATTTGTGACTCCCGGGCATAAACCCCAGAGATTGGACTTATGCCGACAGCTTTGGCCGAAAATGGGGCCCTGCATTGCCACTATACACTTAAGGGTAGATACTTCCGCCTCCTGGTTTTCTCCCCCAACCTCTTTGGTTTCTGCACGTCCAAATATTGGGCCACTGTCCGTGTGAAATGCTACGTCTGATCGTTGTGTCGTGGATGATGCTGAGCGCTTTATCTCCGGCTCGAGGGAATGCCGTGCCAACAAAGACTGCCAAGAGATCTCAAAACGACGCTGCGTGTTCTCCCAAGACAAGTATAGTCTATGCATCAAGGGATCTCCACCCTCCGTCACAAACGACTCATACCGAGGGCGACATGACATACTATGACCTCGGTCTAGGGTCCTGTGGGATGAACGATAGCGGCAAAGACTACACCGATAACATTGTTGCGCTATCGCATCTTAAAATGGGGGAGCAATCTAATGACAATCCGTTCTGCGGCCGAATGATAACAGTCCGGATGGGGAATAGGATGACTGTGGCTACCGTACGTGATAAGTGTATGGGGTGCGCCATGGAAGATATCGATGTCTCCAAGGCTACGTTCAACGAGCTGGTAGGCTTACTTGACGCGGGGCGCGCGCGAGTTGAGTGGTGGTTCAACTAGTTGTGACGGCAGGGCAGAAAGGCTTTCTCATGAACGAGCGGGACACTGGGTCATTCAGTTTGGATACCGTGGACCACAATTCTTCATACAATTCTTTGCAATACTCTCAAGCTAGAGCCCAGTGACGACCTTGTCCATGTAATCTTATGATTGCTTTGGGGAGTTGAGACATCGTCAATGAAGCTTACGTCTCTTCCCTCTTTGTCTTTGACCCATGAATTCCTCTAAACCTGCTTCCGGATGGAGTCAGGAACGGCTCTAGTTCGATGTAGAGATCCGTTTCGGAAACGCTTAGGTCCCAGTCAAGCAGCAACAACACCTGTCTTTCCATCTGATTGATATCGTCGCAGCTCAGCCTGAACGTATGTCCCCGAGTCGCTATCTGGCTGAGATGAGCCCAGGCCTTGTTCGTGTAGGGTGTGTCGTCGTGGTACTTTGCGCTGAGGATCAAAACGATCAGAAAGATCCGGTGGCAAGTGGACGGCGACCCTTTGCATAGCTGCAAGCGCCGTTTAAGTCTGGCCAGGTAGACGAGTGTCGACATCAGGATGGGGGTCGTGATCTTGGGTGTTGCGCTCAGATGTAAAATGAAACTCTCAAGCGGTATTAGTCGACTATCCAAATTCAAAACGCGAGAAACTTCAGACTCTCGAGTGTGCCCCTGATGGCGAGTGCGAGATGGAACCAAGGAAGGTGCCTGTGAAGAGCTACAGACCACCACTTCTGATGCAACACTTGCCAGGTACGAGACAATGGGTGTATCGATGGGCTGATTGAGGAAGAGGTGGAGTGCCTTCGTGTTGACTTCCAGGGTTGACATGATGGGAACTTGAATCGTGTGTGTAATAGCCTATGAAGTTTGAGGAGCACTGTAACGCCTTGTCTGTTAACCCTTTAATTTCTTTAATGTCAGACAGAAGTGCCCAGACTGGTCTTGAGCCAGGGCGTCAATCGGTTCCGAGGTCAAGCCCTGACTTGGGTGTTATCTGAGGTCCCAGTTTAGGTCCTAGTTTGGGGTTTCAATGCAGGCTCCCATTCGAGGTCTTAAGTGAGGTCCTATTGAATATTTGACCCCAAATCAAGTCTATTTATTTACCAGCACTGTATTTGTGTTCATACTGTGGTACTGCGCCGCTATGTACGTACCCTCCGAGCATATTGTCTTGTAGCACTGTCCGTGAGCCCAATGGACGCCCTTAGGCAAGCCTACATATCATGGAGTGACCTAGAGAATGGAATATGAGAGTACTCAGACATCGGACAGAGGTCGGTCTTAGTGTCTATTGCTACGTGACTACCATGCTTCGTTTACCTCCATGCATTTGTGCTTCATTGTTATGACGCCGATGAGTTACTATACGAGTTGGACGCCACTACGAAGTCCCTTGAAATGATGTCGAGAATGTTGTGTGCCTGGTGAAACTGCTCACGAAAGCGGTCATGTCTTGCGGCAACCTCATATCAACAGCAGTAAAGTCAACGGTAGAATCAACGATAGAGGCTTCCCTGGCACCGCCTCGCTCATGACAATCCCTGTGGTAGGTAAAGGAATGTGGCCAGTCTCCATGATGCTATTCGAGCCATGAGTCGAGTTGGCAAATGGGGGCCTTTTCGTGAGAGATTGTGACGCAGCAGCGCGTTGCGTGGTGTTGCAAAGCTGCGTTGACTGCTGAAATGATGCCGGAAAAGCCGAAGCTTCCGCAGATACCATACATGTACAAGAGGTACTAGGCTTCATGTCGGAACTTCTTGACTGACTCGACCTCACTGGACTCGTATGCATCGCAGTTGCTTCGACCAGTGCCGACTGCGTGTACTGGGTGGAAACGGTGGAGTTCTGCGTAGCTGGCATATAAATTCCCGACCCCCCACAGACTGAACCGAAGATGGACACAAAGATGAAGCAGAAAATCCAAAAAGATTGAGCCATTGAAAGAGACGTTAACGTAGTGTGGTGATAGGGATCGAAAGTGCGGGGGGAGGAGTGGCCTTTGCATCAACTAATACTGAAATGATAGTCCCGAAACCGGTCCTTGCAGTTTTGCCTGTGGTCCCTGGGAATGTCCTACCGAGTTGCCTAGCCCCCATCAGGGCCATGCTCATTTCATCCCCGCTCTGATGTTTTCGTATCGGCTTTCGGGATAATCAAGCTGATTCAGGCCAAGTCCTGCATCGAAAGGGCCCAAAAGCTCAAAACTCGTAGAGATCAGGCTATCCTTGTCCGTTCTATCGCCGCTAGCCTCCCAGAACATAGATCCCGCCAGTCCTTTGTCCTTTAGGTAGGAGATCTTTCTCCTTACTGAGCTCGGAGTGTCGTAGGAGACAAGTTCTCTGCTCTGATCGTCGTAACTAAACGATGCCATGGCCACGTCATCATAAGTGACTGTAGCCCCAGGACGAGGGACAGTCAAGATGCTTTGGGCCGTCTGGTCTTCTATTAAGGATTACATCCACCGCCTCTTCCAATCGTGTCTCAATCAGGGATATCACCCCCGCCGGTATCGCCACGCCGACACTGTCATGATCCCCAAACCCCACCGCGATGCAAGCTCCCACAAGGGCTGGCGCCCGATCTCACTGCTTTCGACGATAGGCAAAGGCCTTGAAAGGCTCATTGCGCGACGCATGGCATGGTTATGCATCTCAGAACAGGTCCTCAACCCACAAGTTGCCGGGGCCCTGCCGAAGAGATCCTCAAACG
>NMXI01000108.1:0-57106 GCA_002851675.1 Verticillium nubilum
ATATTCCTTGGTTGCGTTCCTTGTAAACGGCGTTGAAGGGTAGCCCTCGGAATTCCCCACTGTATGGAAGCCTTCCGGATAGATTCGCCGTTTGTAATAGCCTCGAGGGCCTGGTTGACTTCATCTTCTGTATATCGAGGCATTGGTAACTGAAGTAATGATATCCTGAATTTGGAAGGAATTGGTGCAGAATTAGTAAAGATACGTTAGGTTGTAGAAGGGTGGTTGGGGTGGCGGTGAGGGATTTTGGGGTGGCCCACATGGGGGGGTGGCCCGTAAGTGGGTGAGCAACGTTATAGCCCCGACCTTAACACATACATAGCCGCATTTGAATATGGGTGACCAAACCCTTTCTACGGGTAGCGGGTCGCAAGCCCCGAGCCCTGGTTCCAGTGACAGTCTTCATCAGGAACTCGTCGGTGCCATGCAAGGCTTCTTTGGCAAGCATCCTGGCTTCAGAACAAGTAAGTGACAGGAACCCGGCGACGTTGTCTGACGAGATCTATGCTTATACGTCACGCAAAGCCCACGCCAAGGGCATCCTTGTTGAGGGAACATTTGTCCCGACGAACGAGGCCAAGACGCTCTCCATCGCCCCTCATTTCAACAACGCTACTACGCCGGTCATTGCTCGCTTCTCTGTCGGCGGTGGTATCCCGCACGTGGCCGACGCTGCGGACGGGGCTACGCCAAAGGGTGTCGCCATTCGGTTCCAGATTGACGACGACACGTACACAGATCTCATTGCTCACTCGTTCGACGGTTTCGCCACGGCCAACGGCGAAGACTTCCTGAGATTCCTCCAGCTCTTTGGCTCTTTCACGAGCGCGCAAGCCATTCTTGAAAAAGCCGAACAGTCCGGAAAAGACATCTCGAACGAAGAGGCTGCGTTCCAGAAGACCGCTGCGCCCTTCAGCGCGTTCCTGCAGAGACACCCCTCTGCCGCTGTCTTTGTCAAGTCGCCCAAGCCAAACCCCTACACGTACGGTACCATGACCTACTTTGAGCCCAACACCCACGTTCTCACCAACGCCAAGGGCCAGACGACCAACGTCCGTTACCGACTCGATCCTGCCGCGGGCGAGCACCTCTATCCCAATACGACACCTGAGCACAAGAAGATCATCAGCCGGCTACCCGCGAGCTACCTCGAGGATGATCTTCGCCAACGCTTCCCCGAGATGCCGATCGTATTCACCATCCAAGCACACATTGCAGACGCCAGCGATGTGCTGGACGATGCCACGATCCCTTACAAGAGCACGACGTTCGTGCCCGTCGGCCGGCTGGAAATAAACAAAGTCTCGGAAGACAATGACAACAAGCAGCAGCAGATTGCATTCAGCCCTACGCCAGAGGAGGGCGGCGTTGACGGGATCAGGTCGTCCAAGGATCCCCTCATCCAGGCACGCAAGGGGGCTTACTGGATCAGTGCTGGTCAGAGGAGGAATGTCATGAGCACGGGCGGCCACGGGCCAGGGGGGGCCGGGACCCTGGGGGTCACCGGCAGACTAAGGGGCCGAGCGTTGGCAGAATCATGTATATATAGATGCGGCCGGAGGCCTAGACAAGGAGAAGGAGGCCATCGATTATTCTACGTCTCTATAGCTACCTACTAATAGACTCATTGCTCGTCCTTTACTTATTACTAAACCACTCCCCTAATATAATAATCGATCTATCCTTTAGGAGGCAACGACCGTTAGATATAATAGTAACTAGAGAGACGCGAAATACCAGAAGCTAGACTATAGCAGGGCACTAAGAGGACGTCGATACTAGGGGTAATACGCCGCTAACGGAGCATAGCTAAGTAACCGACTAGGAGGCTACGGCAGATACCCTGATAATGACCGACGAGGAACTGGATAGGTAACTAGAAGAGGAAAGACGGAAATTCGTACGTAAGAGGAAGATCGAGGAACTGACTTTACTGAGAAGGGGGGAGGACCCCTCGGCCTAACGGCCGACTAGTAGTAGAAGAACGGCCCCTGCCCTAAGGATAGCCTACGACGAAGAAAACTATAAGGGTATATCCTTTACTAAGATCTAGCTACTACCTATCCGTTATAAGGGAGCTAGCTAGGCAGAGCTTAACTCGTTCTTATTTAGTCTGGATATAAGGTTCTAAATTAACGATAAGAGCTTTCGGAGAGATATCGATAAAGTAATATACGTAAGTAGCTACCTTATAGATAACCTATAGCGGAGATGGACGGCAAACGTATAGATAAGCTACGACTTAATTCACGACGTTACCTAGAAGGCAATAGAGACCTAGCTGCGGGAAGACGCGGACGACGATAATACCCGAGTACTCTAAACTATTATTAAACTATACGGCCGTAACTAACGTTTCCAAAACCCTAGGCAGAAGTATTAGGACTTCGCGGACGCGTACGATAGTCTAGAGGCAGAGCTACCGGAGCCCCTACCGCAGATCTATAGGGTTACCCTACTCCTCGCTAAGTTAGACCTAGACCTCGTTTAGCAGATTATAGCTTAAGGCATTCCCCGTATAAGAACGGAACTAAACAGCGCCGCGAAACGAGCTAAGACCCTACTACGGACGAAACGGACCCTGAAATAACCCTAGCATGCGAATAATCAGGAATAGATAAGGAGATAGTCCGAGCACTTAGTAACGCGCTAGGAACGTACCCCCGACGCGCATATAGACACCTACTAGCGAGGAAGTAGGGGATAAAGCGCGGAACAGAAAGCACCTAAGATACGGCTATAGTCCCTAAAGATATAGCTAAGGTCCCTAATAGCGGATTAATAGTAAACTACTAGGAGGTTAGGAAGCCTGGAAAACGTCCGATACTACGCCTATAATAGGTTTAGCTACTACGCAAGTAACTGCCCGGAAGCGGCCTATACTTTATACGGCGAATAGGGATATACGTTTAAGGGCTACCGAAAAAACTCAAGGACGAACTAGGAGCTAATCGGTAGTAGGCTACTAGTAGATAATAACTAGGAATAGGATAAGTAGTCGCGACTATTACGAAGAAGATTCGAAGTAAAGATTAAGATACGGCTAAATAACCGATAGGTCGTAGTAGAAGTAATACTAGATAACGGAGTAGACGCAAACGTTATAAGCGGCGACCTACTAAGGAGGTTAGGAATATAGCTCGTACTAGATAAGGAATCTTTAGCTACCCCCCTAAGTAACGAGCGGATCCTAACCTTCGGCGTAAGGAAGCTTATCTATAGGGTTACTAATAACCCTAGGATTACGAGGATCTAGTCCTCCGAGTATAAAGTAGTAGACGAGATCCGGAACGGCTATAATATTATACTAGGCAATCCTTAGCTAACTTAGACGAACCCTATAAAAGACTAGTAGTCGAGGCACTAGAGGTACCTACTACGGAGAGAAGATATTAAGATCGTAGTATTAAGGAAGGAAATTAGGAAAGTAGTAGAGGAGACGGATATAATCGCGATAATTATCCCGGGAAACGTCTAGATACTACTACGGGGGGTATAGCAGGATAACTACTATAGAAATAAAGCTATAACCGCATAAATCCTATAATAGTTCTAAGAATTCGGAGACGTATTCGACGTAGAGAGAGCCGCTACCCTACCGCAGTACTACGAGTAGGACTACGCTATCGACGTAGAAGGAGGGAAGAGAGTTCTATTCGGGCCTATCTACGCACTCGCAGAAGAGGAACTTAAGGTGCTCCGGGAATATATCGACGACTTACTAAAGAAGGGATAGATTAGGCCCTCTACTAGCCCAGCTAGAGCCCCGGTACTATTCGTCCTAAAGAAAGGCGGCAAACTCAGGATATATATAGACTATAGAGTATTAAATAAAGTTATAAAAAAGGATCGCACGGCACTCCTACTTATCTACGAGATACTCGATAGGCTGTCTATAGCTAGGCTCTTTACGAAGCTCGACCTTAAAGACGTATACTACCGCCTTAGGATTAGGGCTAGAGACGAATAGAAGACCGCCTTTAGGACGAAGTACGGATACTTCGAGTACCTAGTTATACCGTTTAGACTCGCAAACGTACTAGCTACCTTCCAGGCGTATATTAATAAAGCACTAGCGGGCCTTATAGATATAATTTACGTAATCTATATAGACGATATCCTAATATACTCGAAAATAATAATAGAATACTAGAAGAGCACTAGAGCCGTACTATAGAGACTCAGAGAATAGGGGTTATACGTAAACCTAGATAAGTACGCCTTTAATATAACTATAGTAGAGTTCCTAGGGTTTATAATATCCCTAGTAGGACTCTCGATCGCGGACGAAAGAATTACTATAGTACGAGACTAGCCGATGCCTAAGATACTTAAGGAACTATAGGGTTTCCTTAGATTTACGGGGTTCTATAAGCGCTTCGTAAAGAACTACTTAAAGATCGTAGTACCCCTTACTAGTAGAGGTAACTATAACCCTATAGTACCCCTACTACTAACGACGAAGGAGATTATAGTATTTAAGAAACTGAAAATCATCTTTATAAGAGCACTAGTACTACGCTACTTCGATCTATTACTCAGAACCCGAGTCGAGCTAGACGCTTCGAGCTTCGCGATCGGATCTGTTATCTCCTAGCTAGAAGGGGATAGCTAGAGACTAGTCGCCTTCTTCTCGAGGAAGCTCTAGGGGGCAGAACTAAGATATAATACCCTAGAAGCAGAAATAATAGCGATTATAGAATTATTTAGAACGTAGAGGCAGTACCTAGCGTATAGTAGAGATACTATAGAAGTACTAACTAATTACCTAAACTATAGGTACCTCCTAGATAAACCGAAGATATTAGGAAGATAAGCCAGATAGCTATAAGCCCTAGCAGAGTTTAACTTCAGAATCGACTTCAGAGCTAGTAGTAGGAACCTAGTAGACGGCCTATTACGGCGACCCGACTATAAGCCGTAAAAAGGAGAGTAAGACGAGGCTCGAGCTAGATATCTACTATCGTAGTTACGACGGTTCGGTAACCTTATTAGCGCAGTCACGGAGCACTGCTAGTAGGGAGATAACCGGCTACTATAAAAGGTTATCTAGGACGAATAACGAAGAGATAAATTCTATTTATTAGGGAAATAGAGGGGGAAGAAGGACTAGGAGGATACGGATAGGCTACTACGGTACCGAGGGAAGGTATTTATACTATAGAATAACGACCTAAGGAAGGAAATCTTATAACGAGCATACGATAGCCTAATAGCAGGGCATTAGGGATATAGAAAGACGATTATACGACTACGAAATACTTACTTCTAGAATAACTTATTAAAAGATATTAGGACTTATATCCCGACCTACCCGACCTACTAAATTACGAAACTACGATAATATAAGCCCTACGGCACCCTCGCTAGTCTACTACTACTAGGCGGGCCGTTCTAAGAGCTCTCTATAGACTTTATAACGGGCCTCTTACTAACGGCAAAGCAAGACTCTATACTTATCGTAGTAGACCGATTTACGAAGTATATATAGTACCTCCCTATAAGTAGTAGACTTATAGTAGAGGGTCTCGCGATAACCTTATAGGATAACGTCTTTAAGATATACGGGCTCCCTAGAGGAATAGTATCGGATAGAGGATCCCTCTTTATAAGTAAGTTCTAGATAATACTTTATAGACGGATAGGGATAGAGAGACGCCTATCTATAGCGTTTCACCCGTAGATAGACGGTTAGACGGAACGATAGAACTAGAACCTCGAATACTACCTCAGAACGTTCTATAATACGGAATAGTCGAACTAGGCCTAGCTACTCCTATTAGTAGAGTTCGTATATAATATATCGTTCTATTCGACTATCTAATAGCCCCTAGCGGAAGCCCTAATAGAGTATACCCTAGCTAGTCCTAGTAACTTATTACGATATCAGCAACGCCGGGGAAACGCAGTCGTAGTAGAAGAATATAGTACAGAATAGGAGGGGAATAGGAGAAGGATACGAAATCTACTATAGGAATGCGGCAGACAATAAGCCAGACACTACGACAAGAACCGTAAACTAAAGTAGTACGAAAAAGGCGATATAGTCTTACTATTAGTAAAAACGGTTAAATAGCAGCGACTAAGTAGGAAGCTATCGGATAAGTACCTAGGACTATTTAAGATCGTTAGGAAAGTCGGGGACTATAGCCTCGCATATAGGCTATAGCTGCCTATTAGCTATAGAATCTACGACGTCTTCCACGTATCCTACCTAGAAGACTAGAAGCCGCGGCTATAAGAGCCGATACTAAACCTATAGACGATAGAAGTCAACCTAATTACGGGGACAGAAGACATATACTTAGTATAGGAGATCGTAGCTTATAAGGGGCCGCTACGTAATAGATAGTACCTTATTAAGTAGGCTAGTTACCCCGAGAGCGAAAATTCGTAGGAGCTAGCTAGAAATATCGCGGACGACGTAATCGATAGCTACTACGAGGAGTAGAATAGATAGAAGGATTATAATAGGGGGTTACTAGGAGAGTAGCGGCGGATAGTTATAGGGTATTAACGGGGGACTAGCCCCCGCCCTACTAGAAGCTAAGTAAAAGCAAAGTAATAAGAAAAGAAAATAGACAGTAGACTACTAGTAGGCTAGCGGCGGCGGCGGCGGGAGTATACGGCACAATTTACTTATCCTAGCTATCCTAGCTATCTAGGCTATCCTTACCCTTAAGGCTATTACTACTAATAGTATTATCCTCTACTTCCTCCTCGTCGGCAAGGGCATTGCGGTTCTATAGCGGGTTAGTAGCTAATTACTAGCGGACTACTAAGAAAAGACTTACGACGAGGTTATAGCTCTTACGGACTTCGGAGAGTACGGTAAAAATATTACCGACCCTACCGGTAATCTACTATAGGGCAGCGGCGGAGGCCTTAGCGGCCTAGGCGGAGCGCTCGGCGGCCTAGGCGAGGCGCTCTATAGTAGCTAGGCAGCGAGCCTAGTACTACTCGGCGTCCTCCTTCTCCGAGGCGGCCCGTTTCTCGGCACTAGCGGCCTTATCGTTCTTACCCCGCTAGAGGGCCTTAGCGGCGTCGGCCCTAGCCTTATTAAGGTTAGCCTATAGGGGATTAGTAGTAGACTACTAGGAGACAATAAAGGAAGACATACCTTAAAGTTACTAGTATAGCCGTTAGCGGCTACGGCCTCTACGGCTAGTTAAAGAGCCCGAAAGACGGGCTAGTCCTTAACGGGGGGCTACGGCGGGTTAGCTATAGACTACTAAGGGGGTACTAGAGGTACTTACGGGGATATACGCTTTCCCTTTCTAGGAAATATTATAGTACGAGCATTTAGCGGAGGCGGCTACTTATAGTTAGTAGGGCACGGGGGGGGGGGTACTAGTAGACCGCCTAGAGACTCATATCCGTCGTTCTCGCAGCAGGGGTAGTCCGGGGCGCTAGCCGGGACCTAC
This sequence comes from Verticillium nubilum, assembly GCA_002851675.1. Classification (NCBI taxonomy): domain Eukaryota; kingdom Fungi; phylum Ascomycota; class Sordariomycetes; order Glomerellales; family Plectosphaerellaceae; genus Verticillium; species Verticillium nubilum. The sequence continues at coordinate 7,425 of NMXI01000108.1, forward strand.
TACTTAGCTATGCGGTCCGCATAGCGGAGGCACGGCATGCCTCTAGTAGTATAGGGCGCATTAGCGGCGTTACGGGTAGGGTTCCGGATAAGGGGAGCTATAGTTCTATAGCGGATTAGCGGCGAGCTACCGGGGGATTACTAGCGGACTACTTACGAGAGAGAGGGTATATAATTAAGTTTAACGAACTATAGTAATATTAGTAATATTAGTACCTAGACTACCGCTAGACTATAGCAGACGTATAGGTAAGTAATTAGAAATTTAAAAGAAACGAAAATCTATACGAAGTCAGTAAAAGAACCCCAGGTAACTAACTACTAGGACCCAGGACTCCTAGACTAAGGCCGAGACAAGCCTAGGGAAGAGCTACTTACTATCGTTGTCGTTGTTATTATTAAAGAAGAAGAGAATAGGAGACTCGGAGACTAGAAGAGGCCGTTAGATATACGGGAGGGCTATAACTGCACGAAATAGAACAATACGCTGTTCCTTATTGCAATTTCAAGATGAATAGGAGCAGCGACCTACGCAATAACTATAGAGAACCCTAATAGTAACTACAAGAACCCCCCTAGCAGACTACTAGAAGATGCAACTACTAAATAACGACCCAGAATAAAGAAAGAACGCAGAATTAGAAATAGAAAGAGTAAAGACACCCGCAGTAGACTAATAGCAGAACCCCTAGGAGCAGCCGAGGACTAAGGCGCACCCAGTAGACTGAGAAAGAAGACTAGAATAGACAATGAAGACAATAGATAATGAGACTAATAGAATAATAGAATAGCAGATATCCGTAGCAGACCGATAGCAGAACCCCTAGGGGCTACCGAGTACCAAGGCGCACCTAGCAGACTGAGAAAAGAAGAAAGACTAGAACAGATAATAAAGATAATAGATAATAAGACTAATAGAATAATAGAACAGCAGAACAACAGAATAATAGAACAACGGAACAGCAGTAGCCAGTCAGGGCCACAGGCACCACGCAGCAGGCTACAAGGAGAGGAAACCACTAAAGGCTATTACTTCGAGACGAAGTAATAAGAGAGGAGGGCCGTCATGTCATGAGCACGGGCGGCCACGGGCCAGGGGGGGCCGGGACCCTGGGGGTCACCGGCAGACTAAGGGGCCGAGCGTTGGCAGAATCATGTATATATAGATGCGGCCGGAGGCCTAGACAAGGAGAAGGAGGCCATCGATTATTCTACGTCTCTACAGCTACCTACCAACAGACTCATTGCTCGTCCTTCACTCATTGCCAAACCACTCCCCTGACAAGGAACGAGAAGCGGACTGAGTAGATGAAGTATGCTGGAATGGAATACGTTTCCCAGGTGCTAGCATAATGGGAAACCTTGCCATCGATTCATGTTGCGCCATACAACTCAAACAGTATCCATGGTAGAGAGAAAGAACAGCTAAAAGAATATGTAGCTAATGCGGGCTCGATCATTGTGCCAAGATTTTATGTATCTTCATTCATTAATCTCGCTATGAACGAAGCTTTCAGAAAAAACTAAAAGTAGTATCGTGTAAGTCATCCTGGGGTTATCGTGGTCACCTCCCGTCACTCTGAGAACCCGATACTAATACGGATTATGCAGCTTGGGGCCCACTGCGCAGGTATAAAGCCGCGGCAGGGAGTGAATGGTAACCGAAAATACAGCGAAAATTTGTCGTGTCCGGTTTTCATCTACCAGGAGCAAGGTGTTTGTTTCAACAGTGTATTCATATCTCCGCTGTAAAACAACGGCAACAGCGTTATGATACTCCTTAGCTCAGCATAGAAGGTAATCTATCGAGCTCCCAAAGCCAGGGTACAGTAACCGAACGATTTAATAAGAGGAACGAAAACGTGAAGGCACCCAATACGAACACAAAGGGCGTCGATGGCCATCGTACGTTGTCTCCTGAATGTCACACACCACATTCCTCTCTCCACCGATCGATGTAACTCGAAATCCATGGACGCAAGACCCGCATGGCCCAAATGTGAATGTTCTCAAGAATGGCTTCAAACTCGATCACGTCCATAACGATAGTCATGTCCCCTTTCCAAATGGGATACATAGTCTACGCACCAAAATATGGGAGTCAGCAAAGCAAATGAACGACAGGGAAGAGACTCACTATTCTTCTCTCAGTACACCCAGATTACACTATCCAGGCAATCACATCCCTTCCCACCGTTGTCAAAGTCACAACAGGCGGGATGTGGCTGTCTTGGTACGTTATTTCCTTTGAATACGTGGAGAGCTTCTGAAACATCATGACCGCTGCTGACCCTGCGTTCGCCGCCTGGCAGTAGCAATACGAAGAAGCGGCTTTGGCCCTCTTATGTTCAGCAATCAGCCACGGATAGCAGATGTAGTCTGACTGGAGGATCGACTTCCTCTGCCTCTGTTGAAAGATTCCGGCGGTGCTCGGCTGAAGCTTCTCGTATGCCAGCGCCTCTAGGACTGACCGTGAAAAGTTTGTGATAATGTTCTTGTTCGGCAAGCCTTCCCACCGCCATTTTGCTGAAGTTGGTACGCGACTTGATAATTCCACCGAACTGAAGTCGTAGATGGGAAAGAAAGCTGCCCAATCAGGCTTCGGCTCCGTCAGGCCTTTTCGTCCCTTCTATCGAAAGCCATTTGCCTTGAAAAGAGGCCAAGGCCGTCCTTGATAGCTATTCTTGAGTCAGAACGCATGCAAAAACAGAATTCGGAGTGACAAGACAAACTGCTCGAAATGATCGTAGTACAACTTCGTACGAGCTGTGCTTCGCAGCCGGTCAGTAACAGCATTAGGCTTTGTGCATTCAATCGAAGCTGTAGCTCACAGTCGGGAGTCACTGTCTTCACCTTGACCTTGTCAGCCAGAGGTTGGAAGAAGTTGTGCAGAAAGAATGATTGCCACTCCGCTTCTCTGTCAGCCCCGTTTTGAAGTCGTGTCGCTTGTGACTGAATGTATCCATAACGAATAAGATCCCCGTTCATTTCTCTGTAAGTTTCCTTGCTCATCTCGTCGCGGGTCTTCTGTAGGGTTTCGCGGAGGTCATCGTCGAGCGCAACGCCGAGTCGTCCAAGCCGCTCAGCAATGGTGCTGCAATCTTTGAGGGCGTTCGATAATGCCGTGATATGATGAGGCAAGTCGAATTCGCGAGAGGAATCAATGATATATATTTAATTGGTCTCGTGAGTCGTTTTATTCATTATTGCGATTGTTGAACAAAGGACTGGAGCGAGAAAAGCAAAATCGTGAACGAAAAGAGGAGGTCCTGGACCCGAACACTCGAATCAAGGAAATGATGGGAAGAGTTCAATCTTAGCGACGGCCAAAGGGGCCAAAGGGCGCGCCGAGCCGCTGACCCTTCTTGGCCTATACTCATCTGTTTGAATAAGGGCCGTCCTAGTCGAGAGTAGGCCACCTATGGCCCTGGTGTTTTATGACGCGCCCGGGGCAAATATGGCGGGCTGCACTGCACGTTGGTCATGTTGGTGGTTCATGCATTTGTAGCAATGCTGGTGTCAAAGAGTTACATTCATCATCAAGCTACGCCACCTCCAACTCAGGCTCTGCCGGCCTCTCCCTCTGCCCCCCGCGCTTCTGTCACCTGAACATGCTCATCCTTCTCATCAAAATGTGGCGTGATCTCTTCCTCGCTGTCTCTGAAGAATGTCTTCCTTTTCTGATCTCGTCGCCAGAGAACTTGCCCCAGCATGAAGAGCGACCACCAGATGAAGACGAAGACGGTATTGACCGTGAAACCTTTGCGCCATTTAGGTCCTGCCATCAGTCAGCTTTGCGATCAACAATGATCCCTCTGATGCGAGGGTTGTGAATCCACACACCTTCAACGATGGGGAATACAGTAATGGGGTAGAAGCTGAAGAAGATCCAGCCAAAAGTCATCTGCCATCGTGTCAGTCATCGTGCTCCTTCAGGCTCCGCATGCGTATGGAGACTCACCATAGCGCCCGTCGTAAAAGCCCTCGCTTCAGCATCATCCTTCATCACGAGACTGACCCAAGGGAACAGAATGGGCGTCACACACGACGTAAGACCTAGCATATAGTACACAGTGACTACTCAAGTTAGTATCAGCTCAATCCCGACATGGCTTGAACTCACAATGTAGACCCGTCGGAATATCCCACGCGAGCAAGCAAGCGTTCGCGAAAAACAGTACAGAGGCCACGACAGAAATGACAACCCATATCGGATACACCATACACAGCGAAGTAGCCAGGATACCCGCCGTGATGGCGACAGCCTGCACGCCCGTCGGTATGATGTTGATTTCGGCGATGGTCCACGTGCTGTACGTGTCGGCCTGGTACTTCAGCCAGACGATCATCTGGCCAGACACGTACGTCGTGCATTGGAAGCTGCGAAGTCAGCGCATATTTCCATCACGCATGGTGTGGATGAACTCACAAGATGTAGGTCAAAACAGCCACATAAAAGTGCCAATGCCTGAACACCCTCCTCAGCATCTTTCTCCCAATCTTCCCACTCTCCCTTACGCCATCATCCTTCATTCTCTTCCTCGCAAGCATCTGCTCCTCCTCAGTAAGCCACCAAATCCTCGGACTCGCAGGCAAGCCCGGGAAGAAGAAATACCCCGCCACAGCAATGGGCAGACTAATGCTGCCATCCACGATGAAAAGCCACCGCCAGCCCGCCATGCCCGCAACACCATCCAACCCAACGTGGGCCGCCGCCTGGAGATACCCGCCAGCCATGCTGCCAACGTTACTCGAGACGTACCACACGCCCGCACGCTTGAACAGCTCGTCGGCGCGATACCAGCTCGCAAGAAGATAAAGCGACCCGCTCGCAGCCGGGGTAGCTAGGAAGCCGAGGAGGAAGCGCACACCGTAGATGTCGCGCTCGTTCCGGAGGCGGCACTGCGCAAAGGTCAGGGCGGACCAGAGGACTTCCATTGTGGGCGGGTAGTAGCGGGAGACGCGGGGGCGGGAGATGAGCAGGGTGGAGGGAATCTCGAAGAGGAGGTAGCCGATGTTGTAGAATGTGCCGAAGAGGGAGTATTGGTTTCCCTTGAGGTTGAGGTCCTCTTTCATACCGGAGTTGTAGGCATTGTAAATGTTGGATGAGTCGAGCCATTTAAGAAAGACTAGTCTTTGGGTCAGAAAAGAACATAAGCAGAATCATGAGTACTAACACATGAGACAGCAGAGAGGCAGGATGATGCAGTCCTGCTTTCGCAGCAGGCGCTTCTCTTCTTTGGAGTAATGGCTCGGGTACCAGTCGAACATGTAAGCCCAGGCGACCCAGAGGGATTTGGCCTGAGGCTTGTTCGTGGATGAGCTGACAGGGATGCTTTCGGTGTCATTTGAGGCATTCGGAGACCTCGAAACGGGCTGGACGTCGGTTTCGGCATGGCTGGTGACGGCTCGGTCGCCACTCATTTGATCTGCCATGGCGGCGACGGATCTTGCGGCAGTGGCCTCAACCAAAGCCATTGAAGCCCGTTTCGGCAGTGAAGCCCGTTTCGGTAGTGAGTGAGCCGGTCGGGGCTCAATGAGCGTGAGGGAGTCTTTCTGGGGGCCGGCGTGGTGAGAGGGGGATGTTCAGCAAGTCCCCGTGGCTCAACGGCAGATGGATGCCGACCCGCGTCTTGCGGCGACAATCAAAGACACGCTGCAGTCGCCGAGCATTCGCCAATACAGCACTTACACGGTAGATGGTCGTCTCACCGATACTGACCGAAAGAGGCAGGCGAGATGCTCAGGGTTGGACCGGCATTCCTGTGAAGGAAGACCATCAGGACGCAGGACCCAGATAAAATCTGCAAGTGACGAGCCGCCGCGTGGGAGGTTTGGGTCTTTCCGGGGGTTTTGGGCGGGGAATCAGGGGTCGTCGGAGCAAGTATCACGGGAAAAGGAGGATCGATGGCCCGTCGGTACTCGTGCATAATAATGGTACAGATCGACTTCGAGTGGTTATCTGATGGGCCCGTCTGTCGGAATCTGTTCGGAAATGTAAAACCCCGAGGCGTCTTTCACGGAAAAGAAGGGAGCGAGGTGCGGAACTTGGTGCGATGCTCCTCACTTTCTTCTGCTCAGCATCACAAGCTTCTTCTGATACATCTTGGCAAGGATGCGATCTGTTCTATGATCTGATCGTGCTAACTTGACGTGATCTAGCCAGACGCTACGATCTCATTTATTTTCACTGGTATTCAACTCACTGAGCAAGCTGGGCTTGGTAACTCACCGAGCATCGTGAGCGAGAGCATTGGGGTCTCAGTTTACTTGTCTTCGTCATATCTCGCTCATTACCCCTCGTAAAGGTTTGACGAGTTACGACTACGACTACGACTACGACTACGGCCTCAAAATGACAGCAACAGCGCTTCCGCAGACATCAGATCCCGAAGACACAATGTCCTCAGCCTCGGCAAGCAAGTCGGTATCACAGCCAACACCACTTACCGCGCAAAACCTCGCGGCCTACCTCCCGGAGCTCTTCGACGAGAACATAACCGCCAAAGCCCTCCGCGTGGCCTACCACAACATGAAGCTCAACCCATCATCATCACCTTCACCCTCCCCTCCCTTACCCTCAGCCTCAGCATCACATCCCACCGGCTTCCCCGAGACAGTCCCCCAGTCCGGCCCCAACACCGGAACCTACGGCCTCCGTGAGCCCGACTTCTGGACCTGCGGCTTCTTCCCCGGCCACCTCGCCGCCCTCCTCGAGCGCACAGTAACGCACCCACAGCACATCCGGACCTCCCTGCCCCCATCCGTCGTCCGAGCCGCCCTCTCCCGGCAAACGCGCCTCTGGTCCTCCCCACTCCACGCCATGTCCTCCCGCACCGACACCCACGACCTAGGCTTCATAATCATGCCCGCCCTCCGCCGCACATGGGAGCTGACCCAAGACCAAGAATCCCTAACCTCCATCCTGAAAGCCGCCGACTCCCTCGCAACCCGCCACGTCTCCCGCGCCTCCGCCCTCCGCAGCTGGGACGTCCTCCTCAAGCGCGACATCTCCGTAACAGACCCGTCAAAGAACCTGCTCGTAATAGTAGACAGCCTCTGCAACCTCGACCTCCTCTACTACGCCGCCGCCCACGCCGCGCGCCCGGACCTAGCCGCCATCGCCACCGCCCACGCACGCACACTCCTCCGCACGCACCTGAGAAAGGAGACGCCCCGCGGCCGCCCGCCGAAGAACGCCTACGCGGGCCCGCAGTTCTCAACGCACCACCTCGCGAACCTCGACCCGGCAACTGGCGCCATCCGCTGGCATCGCACTGCCCAGGGCTATTCCGACTCGAGCACCTGGGCGCGCGGGCAGGCGTGGGCCGTGTTAGGCTACGCGCAGACGTACGCTTGGACGCGAGACCCCGTGTTTCTCGCCGCCGCGTGCGGACTGGCTGAGTACTTCCTCGCGCGGCTCGATGATGCGCCTGCCTGCGTGGAGGTTGATGTCGGCGGTGGGCGGAGGGTGGGACGGTACGTGCCGCTTTGGGATTTTGACGCGCCGGTCGACGAGGCCGAGGGCCCCGTACGGGATACCTCGGCTGGCACCATTGCTGCCAACGGCCTGCTCATTCTATCGCAGTCGCTGGCGGCCATTGGGAAGCAGGAGCTTTCCCGACGGTTTTTTGAAGCGGCGATACGTACTGTGCGTGATACGCTGGATTTATCACTTGCTGAGGAGAAGGCGCGGTTCGTGCCGAGAGCTGAGGGTGGTGAGGGTGATGGTGATGGCGAGGGTGTCGAGATTGCTGTTGAGGATGTGATCTCGGGACGTAAATTTGACGCCATTCTGAAGAACGGCACGGCGAATAACAATGAGCAAGCCTTGCGAAGGCTCAAGGACCACGGATTGGTATACGGCGACTACTACCTCGTCGAGTTTGGGAACAGACTGATGAAGATGGGCCTCATATAAGGCCAAAAATGTACTGTTAAAAGCCAAAAAGAAAGAAGAAGAATATACAACAGGAGATTTCCACAAAGATGTAAACAAAGGCTATCCCTCCCGGGGCCAGGACGGCCATGCTAGAGATATACACCAACACACGTTCCAACATTCACGAAACGTGACAGGACAAAACCCTCACCAGCCTCCGCCCTCATACTCCGTCCCAAACATGCCATCGTCATAGCTGATGACGCGATCCATGTCAACATACTGCTGATTTACGAAAGTCTGGTCGATGACCCCCATCTCCGGGCCACCGGCACCGCCCCTGTGATACCCAGTCGCCCGCGCCATGCCACTGATGTTCGGCCCTCCCAACGGCGGCGGCTGAAGCCCGCCGGGTCCGGGGGCAAACCCTATCGGCATCCCGGGTTGCCCTACGAAGGACCCCGGCGGTGGAGGAGGCCGAAACCCAGAGGTCGCCTGCCCGACATGAGAAGTCGGCGTCGCAAGCTGCTGCGTCGAAGCCCCTGTGGTCGTCTCACTGTTGAGGGCCGCCGTCTCGCCCGTGCCCGTCTCCTCGCCAGCCGCACTGCGCGAAGCCTTGGCAACGCTATGGTCAATCTCATTCGTGTACCCCAGCCCGCTGATCCGGAAGTGCTCATCCTGCATACACCGACGGTAAAACTCCGTCAGCTTCTGCGAGTACTTGGCCGCGAGACACACGCGTCCGTTATCAAGACCGTGAGGCCCGACCCATCGCCGCGCCATCTCCTCAAGGCTCTGCACGAGCGACCAAAAGTCGGGCGCCAGGTTCTCCCGCGACGTGTAGCGCCACTTTGAGAGAAGCACCTTGGCGGCGACGTATATGCAGAAGGCGAACGCGCTGGACAAGGGGACGGTCGGCGGGGCGTTCTTGAGATAGTTTTGCGTAATGGTGGCGATCTCGACGGCAGCCGCCTTGCAGGTGTCTTCGCTGAGGATGCTGGGCAGACGATTTCGAAATGTCCATTCGGGCGGGGGGAAAGCCATGACCTGGTGGAGGAGGATCATCGAGGCGTTATGGGTGACGTGGGCGAGTGTCAGGTTCGGATCCATGCGGGACGACTGTCGCGCCATGTTGGCCTTCCACTTTTGCGGTAGAAACATCTTCCAGTGGACCAGACGCAGGTCCATTTCTTTGAAGCGGGTGAGCCAGCTCGTGAGGTCACGGTGGTCTCTCATGTTGACCTTTTGCTGCAGAAAGTATGAGTTGACGCGGCTTAACGACTCGGTCGCCTCAATGCTGTAGGCAAAGGCGCCGACAGCCGACATGTCGATAGCCGCGGTAGGCCCTCCTGGGGGTGAAGCTCCAGTTTCTGAAGGTGTCTGGTTCTCTTCGTCCTTGACATGCGACGAGGCCCCGTAATGTGAGGGGAAGAAGGCGATGGGGTTTCCGATCCGACCTGCGCCCTTGTCCCAGATGCCAAAGTATGGTGTCTGCACTGGGTCCTCCTTGCGCCAGGTGATGCCGTCGCAAGGCAGGCGGCGGTTGACGTCGTCGGACGTGAGACTCGTGTTCCAGCCCATTGTGACCGAGCAGAACCGGTCGAGGTTGAAGACATTCCAGAACACTCGTCGCCTTTCCTCCGTTTCCGTCCAGTCTTGCGCCGACGCAAGAGACGCGAAGGGCTGCGTTAGGGAAGGACGTTCCGTGTCCTCGTTCTCGATGGTCAACTGAAGGTATTCGACGGTACGGGTGAGAGACCCGATGAGCGACCAAGCCTGGGAGCCTTCGCCGTTGCCAATCTGCGTGGCTCGTCAGTAAAAAAAGATCAAAAAAAATCGGATAACTTCAGGGATATATGAGGCATACGTCGTTGAACGCGATCATGATCAAGGCCTGAAGATTCTCTACCGAAAGGTCCTTCATCACTTGAGCTACAATCCAGTCTCTGACCTGTCCTTGCTTCTCAGCAGAAACAGTCAGGGCCACTGCCGAGTCGACGTCCTCGATATATCGCGAAGCGACGAGAATCATCGAGTGCAAGATGACGTGTAGTCGGCGGTGCTCATCAGGATCTGCGAGGCGTCGACGAAATCGACCCTCGTGGATCATGGGAATCCAAGGCTGCACATGGGCAAAGTAAGCGCGGAGAACGCCATCCAGCACCTCCCCGTCAGGCAGAGACGGTACGTGGAGACGGATGGGCACTCGAATGTCCTCACTGCTGTCGGCACGCCGCCTCTTGGCGCGGGCAGGCGGTCGCGGTTCTTCGTAACGGGGTGGTTGCGCTGGGACGGCTTCAGGTCTCTCATTGTTGAATCGTTGAAGTTCTTTGGCGAAGAAAGACAGGATCCCGTAGGCGCTCTTGTCCGTATCTTGATGTGACGACGCATCGCGTGATGGCGTCGCGAGGGAAGAGGGCGCGCTATCACGCTCCGGCCGAGCAGCCTGCTGACTGACTGTGCGTTCGAGGGCGTCTAGAGTGCCGGATTGACATGAGTGAGCCCAGCCGATCTCAGTCACGAATGGAATGTCAATTTTGTCTCACCCAGTCGCCTGTGCAAGTTCTCGATGGCGCCAGCTTTCATGCCGGGCTTGGCCCTCTTGGTCTCATAGACGCACTCACTTCCTATGCGCACAAATCTGATCAGTGTGCTGAATCGCGGCTGACGCGGGGGCCAGCTGGCAGATGAAATGACGATCATCCGAGCGACTCACCCGTCTTGCGACATTGCTGACATGCCGGGACCTCGCGAGAGCATCGAAGCTTGCGCTTGCGACAGCAGTTGCAGGCGAGCGCGGCCTCAGAGGCCGCGGCGTCATCGTTGATGTTCTCGTTCTGTTGCTGATCGGGAGAATCGTTGCTCATGCCTATGGCCATGCTCATACCCATGCTCATGCCTGCTGGCCCGACGCCGGACGCGGGGCCGATACCGTTGTCCATGTCGGTACCGGAGGTCGGAGTCGTTTGCGCGCGATGCTTCCTCCGGTGAAGAGTCCCCGGGTGTGGACGAGTGGGTGAGGGTCACGCATAAAGTCTGGTTTGGGAAGACAGTCGCAGGATTCTTTGGCCGGAATCCGAGACGCATTTCCCCCGAGGACCGATGGGCTGGCAGGCAGGCAGGCCGGCCAGTCAGGACTGGGCTGGCCGGCAGTCTGGCAGGCTGGGCTGCTTGAGCTGGATTGTACTGCTGGCCTGAGCTGGCTTGTTGATCTCCCATCTGGAACTAGGGCCAGGCGGACAAGACAGACCAGGCCTCGTCGGTGTGGTGAGCTGAGCAGAGAGCGGTATGAACCCCGCACAACCTTCCGACTATGCCCATGGTCATATCAGGAGGACACCTTCAGTTCAGTGGCTGGTCGGCGACCTGTAAGTTTGCCTCTGATTGCCTCCACCATCCTTTCGCTCACCCACCGGACACCCGGCATGCCGAAAACCATTGGAAGGGGCGGGGGGATCAGCCCAGCACACTGGATGAGATGAGATCGATCGCCTGTTGTGATGTGATGTCTCCTCTGAATCCGAGAAAAGACACCCAGCTGAACCGTTCCCCCATGTCTCTCGACCGAGAGAGCTGTTCTCGAGTAAGACAGAGGGGAGCTGACGATGGCACCCACTGTGGGTTCAGAAGCGCGCTGTTCGTCATCAGCCCCGATCAGCTTGCAAAGGGGGTCAGGTCAAATGCAATCGTCTCGCCATGACATCCGTCCGACGACCTGGGGCCTCTGTGCCTAGGTACCTTATTACTGACGCGGCCAGCGAGGCTCGCTAGTGGTTCCGATGATCTCCCATCATCTCCTGCTAAGATGACCGTGCTGGCGCTGGTCCCTGCCAAGTATTGGCCAAGGGCAGGCTGGCGTGGAGCTTGTTGTGACAGAGACAGAGACAGAGAGTCAGAGTCAGAGTCAGAGTCAGAGCTTTGCGCCAACGGGGGAACAGGACGTGCCCTCGCTGTTTGTGCTCCTCCTACCTGACTTGACAGCAATGCAATGCTGGCGACGCGCGCTGTGACCAACAGTTGGCGGTCATGTCATCGCGACATTGGATGGCTGGCTGGCTCTCTGTGTCGTGAACAAATGGTTGGTGGTAACACGGTGATCAGAATGCCACCTAGATGGAGTCAAGGGACCGCATTGCGGAGGGGCGTGCCTCTCCATCTCGGTATGGCGCGCTATTGAATTGGATAGTTCGTGAGCCGATCGATCCCTGCCGTTTGCAGATGGATGTCCATGTTCATCGTCTTCTCCCCCAGCAACATCCAAAGCACAAGAACAATCGGTGGCGACCGGGGGGTTGACCTGCCAGAGGAGGAGCCAGGCTTGCCAGGCCAGGGGAACAGGAACAGGAAGGGGACCAGGGGCCAAGGACCGAACCAGTCCTGGACATGGGCATGGGTCCGGAGGGTGAAGCTGGCTGGGTTGTGTAACCCCAGAACGCCCGCCGATGCACATGCAAATCACACGTCTGCCTGAGCTGGTGCCCGTCCCCGTCCGTCCCCGTCGCCTGTCATCAGTCGTCGATGGGTACAGGTACTGCCCAGTACAGTACAGACGACGCTCGGTGATGTACAGCATAGTGGCCGGAGGGTTGCGGACCGACTTGCAGCCACATGCAAGGCATGCGTCCTTCATCTGGCCTGAAACGCCGTATTCCATTCACTCCAACGCAGTCGCCGTTTGCCATTGACGAAGGCCTGCTATCTTCCTGCAAGAGAGCAAGCCCTGATCGATCGGAGCGACATCCGAAGGCTGAAAGGGGAAACGCCTTTGAGGACGAAGGCAGAGAGACGTCACTTTGACGCTTGCAGAACCCTCGGCGGGCGGTTGTTGCGGGACCAGCTGTGGACAGTTGCACGAGTCAAACATCGGGGGGAACGACTCGTCCTTGGCCTGTTAATGGTTTCGACGGGGCATGAAGAGGGGGGGGGGGGGTCTGAGAGCGCGGGAGTCCGAGGGTTCTGCTGTTTTGCTTGTGGCCAATCTGCCATCCAGTCTTGTCTCCAGGTGAAGTCCGTGAGCCTCATCTCGTCTGTCTGTCATCAGCAGGCCCGACGCGTGCCCATATCGTGGAGAGGACCGACGAGAAAGAGATTGAATGAATGGACCTGTTCGGCAACAGCGACTTCACCTAGTTCCAGTATTTGCTTTTTCTCGTTCCAAGTCACTGGGACCTCCCCGTCCCGAGCCCCAAGACCAGAGCACAAGACCCAAGACCCAAGCTCCAAGCTCTAAGCTCTAAGCCCCCCCTCCGAGCCTAGAAGCTCAGGGAAGAAGCCGGCGTGCGTGCCTGTGCCTGTGCCTGGCCTGGCCTGGTCTGAGAGAAAGCCAGCCGAGGGTCGAAAAGTGCTCCTCCTTCCACTTGGCTCGTGGCAGATTTTTTTTTTTGCTTTTCGCCGTCGGCTCCATCAGGACCTGACGATGGTTTAGATGAAGCATAGCGAGGGCCAAAATGACCACTGGTGTGAATCGTAACAGATCCAATACCGGTTGGTTCTTCCCGCTGGTCTCCGAGGTGCCGCGGTACGGAAGCCGCACCCGTTTCACGAGCACATCATGTCCGTTGATGAATGTCTGATGTCGCCAGAAGGAGGACCTGCTCCATTGGCTGGTTCCTGGCTGGTTCCTGGCTGGTTCCTGGCTGGTTCCTGAGACATTCAGCGAGTGAAGACTGTGGATGCCCGAGACACACCAGGCCCCAGCCTGGGCGATGTGTGATGACCTTGATGCCATCCTCAGGCCAAGCTGCGGCCTCGCATTGCCCACGCCACGTCGTCGCACTCGATGCAAGAAGCTATTGAAAGCCAGCCGTGGCACCACATCTCCCTAGACCCTCCCTTTCCTTCAGATCCCTTTCGTAAAGGTCCTGGCAATCAGCAACCAGGTCATTAGAAAGTATTCGCAAAAAGGTCGACTGGCCTGAAATTCATCCACTCGATACCCCTGCAAGCGGGTCTTGTCATTTCCATCTTCGGGAAGCTGGGGGTTTTCTGTCCTGATGCCAGTGGCTGTTCAGGATCTCCGCCGATGGCACCTCTGTTCGCCATGTCTTTCAACAAAGACCAGCTGGTCCGCCCTCATTCGACGCCTGCCAAGGCTGCTGGAACTGTGCACGAGATCGCTTCAGCAGGGATCTCTGTCTTCCTTGCCGACAGGCACCTGGCTTCTCGGTCCCTGTCCATGAGAACAGCTTGCCCATCCTCATTAAGGGGCCCTGCTTGCGAGGGTGACCGAACCAAACCAGTAGATCGTCTGGTTGGTCTGGTTTGCGAATAGACGTTGTCTCGAGGACCGTATAATACCCCCTTCGCTCGTCCGCTCGGGCGCATAGCACACCAACGCCGTCATTGCCATGGCGTCACGCCTAGCGAGGCCCGGCATCGCCAGCTGAAGTGCCAGTGTCGCAACCGGCTGTTCGTCGCCTCTTGCGATGCTTTCCGGGCGTAGGGTTCTCAGACTGGTGGTGGGTCGGCATCGATGTTGTCACGCTTGCCCCGTTCTGCTCAAGTTTCCACTCTCGCAGACCTGTGCAGGGATCGGCGAAAGGTATCGTCTCTCCCACCCTTGCACAGGTACTATTGTTCCCACTCTCTCTCTGCAAGTCAGGCACTTCCCGGCCGGATCTGGTGGAGGATGGGGCCCAAGGAGGGGGGGGGGGGGGGGGGGGNGGGGGGGGGGGGGGGGGGGGGGGGGGGGGGGGGGGGGCAACAGACCAAAGGGACACGAGGGAGCAGAGTCCCCAAAGCGCCCCGATATGTAAGGTTCAGGTTGACCGTCAGAGCGAGACGTCAACATGCTGAAAGGACTCCAAGTGTCCTTCCATATCATCGTGCCTGTGCCGTCTTGGGGATGAATCGCGGCCAACTGCTTCACAGCCCGATCCCCCTTCCTTGTTCCTCGCGCCACGTGGATTTGCTGAAGACCAAACGCAGTGCTGCCCTTCTTGCCTCGCAGGCGCTCTTGCTTTTCTCGCTCCGATCTGATGAGTAGGCACTGAAGTGGAGAGCTGAATCGTACAGTGGCTTTCTGGGTGCTTGTGGTACTCGTTAGCCCCAGTGCTAGGTATTCTGTACGACGCCGCGCCTCTCCAGTTCTGTTCGTCGATCAGCGAGAGAAATGGCCTTGTGAGACATTCCGATTTCACCGACTCTTCAACCAAGTTGCACCCACTTGCCTTATTTGACCGCGACATCCCGCAGCGACAGGACCTACCCGTACTCGCAACAACACAACCAAATCCGTCAGCGAATGGAGGTGGAGTGGTGCATTCTACGAGATTGGGTAAATCAATAGCCCGCGGCCCCCCGACAGGCTCGACAAGGTAACCCCCTCCCACCCCATTCGTGCCATTTCTCTCTTATGAGCGTCCAATGCCTCCCGGAGTCGAAGTGAGCCGGTTGCTTTCAACCGTTGGTGTTTGACGGCAGTGTTGACGTGAGAATATAGGGCGCTGGAGACACACGTCGTACGACCCCCGACCCGACAGCAGCGATGGGGAGGACCTCCAAATTCACCTTCCCCCTCCCGGGGAAGAAGCCAAAGCCAGGTATTGGGCCTATCGTCTCCGGGCCAATGTCCAAAGCGCAGAAGATACTGGGAACGGCCGAACTGAATATCGACGCACCGCATCAATGGGACGACATGTCGAACTCGGGAATCAGCATCTCCATATCCGAAAGCACCGCGACGACGAGCTACCACACGAATGACCGGGCATTGCAAACAGTTGGCGAAGAGGAGGAATACGGTGGAAACGGCCGTAGTAATACGAGATGGGAACTGGAGTCTGAAACAGTGCCGGCGTATCTGCGATCGGGTCGCAGCTCAAGAATGCCGGATGGCGATGGCACCATCAGGGATATGATGTCGGAAACGTCTAGTCTGAGGAGGCGGCAGTCGAATTCGACCTTGCGATCGTGGTACGACAAGGCTAAGATGCCTCTATCCATCTCACAGCAAACGTCAGCGTCCGCCATGGCCAAAGGGCTCCCCTCGAAGGCGAGTGCTCTGCTGGACGTTGACAGCCACGGCAATGTCAGCTCTACAGCATCTACCACTTCCAAGTCTAAACGACCCAGCAGACTAGACTTTTCACATCTCATACCTGGTCGACATCGCCGGGAAAGCCAGTACGGCGAGCCTTCCCCACGTAGCATGCTGGGACATGATTATGTGACGAAGTCTCCATCGACCACCTCGATTTCCCCTGCAGCAACGTCGCCAGATCAGCAGAGAACCAACAAAAGGTTGTTGAAGAAGCCGACAAAGGAACGACTGGCCGAGATCGCGGCCCAGCAGCGACCGAGGACAGGATCAAGCAGTCAGCAAAGCGCACCCGGCCCAGGACTGAATTCCCCCAGAGATCTATACGACCATTATGAGCAAGCCTCTTTTCGCCAGTTCATGGAGTCGCCTGAAGGAGAAGAGGAAAAGGTGGACATACCAGACTTCCCACAAGCGCCTGTTGGGCCAACGCCCCTCAGGTCACCATCATATCCGCGACACAGCGTTGCAAATCCTGTCATTAGAGAGCCGAACGTTGCAGTGCACGACAATCAAGGATCAAAGAGCAGCACTGCAGGACAGTGCGCTCGGGCCTTTTCATCTGTACCTCAATCGGCTCCTGACAATGACTATGCCTCAAGCTTTGCTAGTGTGTCGAGCCGCCACACAAAGACCTCGAAGGCATCCAAACACACAAACCAGAGCCTTCCAGATTCTGATCGGCAGGAGCGGAGCGTCTTATCGTTGTCATCTGACTCGGAGGAAGACGACAGTCTTGTCGAAACTGCTTCAAGATCAACGCATTCCGTGTCGAGCTTCGGGCGGGCGTCTCGAGAAACTCCGACGAGCCCCACGACGGCGTCAAGAAAGTCTGTCGCGTCTCGTGGGGAGTCGGTGGCCAGCGGGGCAGAGAAGAAGGCGGTTAAGCGTGCAAGCTTCGCGTTGACGCCAACATATCTCACTATCCCTACATCTTCCCCAAGCTCGAAGCCCACGTCTGTCAACCCGAGGACGAGCTCACTGCACAGGGGTAACTTGCAGCAGCACCAGCAGCAGCAACAATATTCGCCATCCAGCCGAGCGTTATCCCGCATTTCTACTATCTCCGCCTCCACCACGAACTCAGATTGGCAAGCGCACACCGGGTTTGAGGTGAAAGAAGCCAAAGCTGTCATGGTTCGACCAGTCGCGTCAACAGCTCAGTCTTTGGTCAGTGAGCCCCGCGGTTCGCCCGAAGGAAAGTCGTCCGCAAGGAAAACGTCGATGCGTTCCGGAGAACAGCCAACGCCCCCCCTCAGCCCTACATCACTGGACTTCTGCGTTGAGCCGGAAGCCTCCATTGATGCTAGCAGCAGCCAAAACCCAAGGCTCATGGCTGTCACTCGCCAGGAGCAGATGCTCCTTGCTGCACTCCGCTCGAAGCGCGCCATGATGCGAGAGACTTTGATGGCCGAGTTCGAGGGCGAAAGTCAACAAGCCCAGGCTCATGCGTATAGCCACAAGCATACTTCTTCGCAAGCAACGATCAAGGGCCCTACGCACCAAGAGCCAGCCCAAACGCTCCGGCACCAAGGTTCGGGCACGTCAAATGGCACGATCAAGTTGAACATCCAGGGTTCAGAGAGCACAAGGGAATCCAGCGACTCCTGCAAGCAAAACGGATATCGCCAGCGCAATTCGGGCGGCACCGCTACGAGGTCTTCGTCGCGCAGCGGGTCGGCGACGGCGTCCAAGGCCAACAGCTTGAAAAAGACAAGATTCGCCAGAGACAACTCGCTCTCGGCAAACGACGACGGAAGACACGAACGAGTGTTGCTGTATCTTGACAGACCGAAACGTAATGTAACGTCGATGGACCTGGCAGAACCGAGTCCAGACCTGAGCGACTTCATGGATTTTGAGGGCGCAAGCGACGAAGACGAGGATATGATGAGCGAGAACCATCTCTATTCCCATGATAGTCGACTTTCAGCTAGCCGAGCAAGCAGCCAGCGGCGGCGAGCGGGCGAAGTGAACCGGCCTGGAAGTTCGACAGCTAGCAAGGCGAAGAGCCCGTTAGCACGTTCAGAGCATACCAGCATGGTGGGCGATGTCGAGGGTAATGTGGACGAGAGGCGCATAATGTCAGCGGCAGCACTCGATGTACCTGACATGGGGAGGAAGAAGGCCGTCCGGCTGAGTGCCGTTGGCCGAGCTGGACCGGAGGTTGGGTGGTGGGGCGATGATGGTTGAAGAGCGGACTCTCGATATTGAGCAACCTCTTTGATACCCCTGGCCGGGACTTTATTTCCTTTGTCCAGATTCGAAAGGCCCCCTGCAGCTTGTGACATAGAGCTGGACAGTGGTGGCAGCGAGAGAACGAAATTCATGGCGAAAGCGAAGGCGAAGGTCGTTTTGCATCTTTGGTGGGATATAACGATCTTCATACGACGGCGTCCATGTACAACACAACTTGTTTCCTAGAAGTCATCATCAGTATTGTAATTGTGGAGGAGTTGGGGGTATGCGACGTGGGAATGCTGACTGAAGCGACCCCGACGAGTAAGTGGGTGGAGGTTGGGAGTTGGGGGAGAAGGAAGAGGAGAGGAGGTAGTTGAAGATGTTTGCTCCACATGGAACCAGGCCATGATGGAAGCAGTGGAAGGAGACAGGCAAACCATTTAGACGGCAATAACAACCGTGCGGACTTGCCTTTTGCCCGCGGTGTGCATCTCGTTCCCTCCTACCTCGCATTCGGCAGGACGTCTCTTGCAAGACGTATTATCTGGCAAGAGCAAGCAAGCAAGCCCTAGTGACTGTCGCCGCTGCCTCGCAAGTCAGAGGCGTCGCCATGCTATAAGTTCGGTTCACTTCACAGCTGCTGAACCCGAGCCGGAAAATCCCAGTTCCAGTTCAACATGAAGGCTGAATCACGCAATCGCAGATAATGAGCTTGACAGAGAGAATTTCGTGGGCACGTCGCCCGTCTTGTAAGAGTAAAGGGTACCTAGTAATGTACAATACATTGATACAGTCCGAAGCCAGGACTACAGTCTAGCTTCTCGATCTTGTAGGCCAATCCAAACGCATGTAGGCTCGCTGGTCGATCCTCTCGCTATCCCGCGACGCGTTCAGCTTCTGTTGGCCGCCTTGTCGAAGCTGTCGAGGACAGTGTTCTTCAGGTTCCTTGGCGCCTCAACCTCCCCCTCGCCTTCGTTGGCGACAATCTGCTTTGCTACTGTCCTCGCCTGCGTCTGGCTGACCTTGCCATAGACGCTGAGACCTGTGGCAATCATGCTGCCAATATCGCCAACATTACCCGGCACCACGACCGCCGTGCTCTCCTTAGCAAGCTTGCCAAAGGCATCCACGTACTTCTCCGCCACGGACAGGCTGACAGCCCCCTGTGCGGCCTCCTCGCCCTCGGCAATGCTCTTCGCCACGGCCTCGATGCCAGCCGCCGTAGCCTTGGCCTTCATGAATATGGCCTCCGCCTCACCAGACGCGCGGTTGATCTGCTCCGCCTTCAGGGCCTCGGACGCCAGGATGACGCTCTGCTTCTTACCCTCGGCGATATTGATGGCCGACTGCCTCTGGCCCTCGGAGTCGAGAATCTCAGCGCGCTTGGAGCGCTCCGCCGTCACCTGGCGGTGCATGGCCTCGACGACGCCGTCGGGGGCGTGGATGTCGCGGATCTCGTAACGGAGGCAGGTCACGCCCCATGCCTGGGCGGCCTCGTTGATGGCGGCGGTGATGTTCGTATTGAGGGCGGCACGCTCCTTGAGGACGTGATCGAGGGACAGTTGGCCGATTTCGGAGCGCATCGTCGTCTGCGCCAGCTGGGAGATGGCGTACTCGGCATCTTCGACACCGTAGCTGGAAGTGACGCATTAGCATGGGTTGAGAAGGAGCTCGACTGAAGCTGGTGTGGTAGTACCTGGCCTTGTAAGCGTCAAAGACGCGGGTGTAGAGCACACCGTCGAGGTCGAGTGTGACGTTGTCGGCCGTGATGGCGCTTTGGCTGGGGATCTCGATGGCGTTCTCCTTGAGCGACTTGACGTACGCGATACGGTCGATGAAGGGTACGAGAACAGCAAGACCGGGGTCAAGAATCCGATTGAACTTTCCCATGCGCTCAACGATCCATGCTGTTTGTTGCGGCACGAACCGGACAACCGTGTTCGCAGGGAGCGAAGGCTTCTGGAAGTAGGACGGGACGCCGCCGGCGTTGGCGCTTGCACCGAAGGCTGAGGGAATGAGGTACCTGGAGCTCGTCTGGAAGCTCCTCGACTGGAGCAGAGCTCGTCGAAGGGGCGGGGAGAGGGCCGCCTTGGTTATCGCCGAGGCCATCTTTGTTGCATTGGTGGTCGCGAAGCTGTGGTGTTGGGCGACAGTCAGCACAGATATCGTCCCGAGGTGTCTTGAGTGTCATGACATGGGAAAAATCGGGGTCGGCTGGTGGCACTTGGAGAATTCACCGATTATTAGCCGACGTGCCCAGCATCGGCAGTCACGATGTCGTCGGTTTGGGTGTGCTCGTTTCGTAACAGCTTCGGCCGATGGTTTGCTTGAAGCGATTTTACTGAGAAATCTAATTCGTCAATTCAGTGCCTTCTAGATCCAGGTTTGAAGAGCTTTCATTTGAAGTTGGTACGCGGTTTGCGCAGTGGGTCAACATGCATCGCTGTGGATGCACAAGCATGGTTCACCACAGCAGTGCGTCTTCGTGTCCTAGTGTTCAACTAAGAAATGACGAGCAGAACATCTTGCATGGTCTCCTTGAATAATAGCATATCTTTATACTGTAGGTTTACGGCGTCTTACTTCTGAAGTCCTCATGTGATAGCCTTCCATCTCGAATCGGCGACTCCAACGCCATTTCCTCTGAGAGACCGCCATCTGCCGCGGCCACTGTCAGTAGGGTTCTGACCGGCGTTGCCTTAACGCTCTCGTGGAATCATTCGATCGAGAATCAAGGTGATAAAGAAACGAACACATCAACATATCTCGTCCCGAAGTCCCTTAGCATCGCCAACGAGCCTGGCCAAAGCGCAAATGGTATATCAACTCATAATCATTGATTCATCTCCCCTCGTGAAACGCCTAGCTCTGTCCTTCCGCACGCTTACGTCTACTCATAGCAAGCTCCCTCAGGGGGCTGAGGAATCTTCTTGTTGGCCGGGGACGCCATGTACCTCCGAATCTCGATTAGGACCGTCTCCATGGTGTTCTCGCGCTTCCACTGCGCGAGGCACGGCAGTTGCTGGGGGTCGACCATGCCGTTGCGCGGGTTGACGCAGGGAAGGTTGACCTGGCTGATGAACTGGATCGTCGGGGGCTCGTCCGGGTACTGAGGGCCGCAGTGCATCTTGACAGAGTAGATGCGGTTCTCGTGGACGCTCTGCAAGAACATACGTCAGTCGAAGCGGCGGGGAAGATGGGGCAGATCGCACAATGGGAATAGCGGTGTTGAGAGGCGGGGATAGACATACGTGGGGAGGACCAAGGATGGTGCCGTTCCAGTCAGACATCAGCAGATCCTCGTTGTCATTCAGACCGTAGGAACAGGCCTCTGGATTCGGGGTCAGTTTAACTTGCGCCACGTCCCAAGGGGATTGTAGACTTGCGGCTACCTGCTCCAAGGCCCTTTTCGCCCTTCTCGAGCTCCTCGAGGAGACGGAAATTCCTAGGCACCTTGGCGCTCATGATGTCGCTCCTTTAAATAGTTCGTACTTAGGTTCGAAGTCTTGGGTTCGGGGTAGATGTCGGACTGAAGACGATGTAGAAGGTGCGGGCTGCTGTGACTGACGATACTGATGAGGGGCAGTAGAGGTAGCCTGGCGCGGGACAAACAGTCTGGATCTGAGGTGGGTCCGAGAGCTGGCTGTGACAATCGCGGGGCACGTTTGGTGGCCAGGTACCGTAAGGTACTTACCATAGAATGGCTGACTCAGCTTTCAAGGTGACAGCTCTCACCTCCTTCCCTTCCTTCCACTGGTCTCACCACTTGCTGCAACGTCATGCTGGCGCGACACAATCCACCATCGACGACTTGACGACTTATTTAAGCCTCGGAATAGCTGGTCCGGAAGATGGACTAAGCTGCATCCAGCTCATGAAAGAATGACGACCCAATTGCTCGCAACGGAGCTTGCAAACCTCATCTCGGAGAGCAAGCGAAAGCATACCGACCTCCGACAGGCAGCCGAGAAAGCTCTTGAAGATCTCAAAGCCATTATCAGCAAGGCGTCTAACGAGGCTCAAGCTGTCTCGGAACTCACACAACGACCAAACTTCGTCAACCCTTTTGTCATTGCCTGTGGCACTAAGAATGCCAAGTTTACCGCCATCGCCATCGTCTGTCTCCAGCGACTGATCCTCGTCCGGGCGCTGCCGAGGGGAAAGCTCAACCATGTCCTTGAGGCTCTGAGAGAAGCCACATCTGCCGGACTCGACGTCCAGCTTAAAATCCTACAGATTCTTCCTACTCTTTTGCAGAACTACGCTGGAGATGTGAAGGGTGACTTGCTGGTCACGGCCTTGAACATTTGCTTCATCCTTCAGACTAGCAAGAACGCCATCGTCAACAACACATCGGCTGCGACATTGCAGCAGCTCGTGGTGACCGTGTTCGACAAAGTGGTAACAGAAGACCGTAGGTTGAGCCACTGCTTCGATACGACAGTCCTGACTGTGTGCTAGGAGCTGGGGATGGCCCTTCTGCAGGCGAGGCCCCCACAGCGGACGCCGACATCCCGCTTCGAGAAGCTGCTCTTGACGCCTACAGGGTAAGGGACAGAAGAAATCGGTGCCAGGCTATGGACTAACTGATGCAGATCTTTAAAGACCTGTGTCTCATGACGGAAAACCAGCGGCCGGAGTATCTCAGGTTCTCGGCACTACCACAGACCTTCGGCCTCGAACTGATAGAATCGGTTCTGACAAACCATGCCGCCATATTCGTCAGTCATCCCGAACAGGCGTATATTCTTCAGAGTCGTGTGATGCCCTTCGTCATCAGCGCTTTGAAGGACAGGCCAAACTTTGCAACCTCGGTGCGACTTGTGCGCATTCTCTATACCCTTCTTCGAAGACACCTCGACATCCTCCCAGCCGAGGGGGGAGACGCGCTTGACATTTTGACCCATCTGCTCGACCAAGACACGGCTCTATGGAAGCGGGCACTTTGCATGGAAGTCTTCCGCGGAATTTTCTCAGAACATGCTCTCCTCCGACGAATCTTCATGCTCTACGACGCTAGAGAAGGCGAGAAGGATATCCTCAAGACGCTGACGGCAACTTTTGTCCGAATAAGCACCGAAAAGCCTGCCGTCATCGGGCTAGGCCATCAGTCAACCTTGCCTGTGGCCAACCCGTATGCGAACTCTGGAGCATCTGCCGATCAGGTCGTACTAGAAACAGGTGGTGTCACTGGCATCATGAGCAGCTCAGTAGGGTCTGAAGGCTCCAACACAGGAATAAGTTCTCAATGGAGCAATATGCGAGTGCCTTGCATCGACCAGCTGGACAAGACGGAGCCACCATCAATTCCAGAGTCCTACATCTACAGTCTGACTTTATCCTGCATATCGTCCTTCTCAGAGGGACTGGCCAAATTCATCCTCCCGCTCACTGTTTCGGCAGAAGGCAGAAGCCGAAAACGAAGCGCGAGGCAAGACCCTGGTCGAGACTCGCCAGCCCCGAACGTAGAGGATTATCCTCATGCACTCGGCCCACGAGGTCATCTCGAGCGAGCTGGGTCTTTTAAGAGAAACCCAGTGCCCAGAAACCCTCTGACGCTGGAGGACCATCCCCTGTTTGCCGAGGTCAAGACTTGTGCCGCGATTGTGGACGAATGTTGGCCAGCCATTCTAGCAACCTGCTCTACGTTCCTCTATGCAGCACTTGACTCCGAATACTACCATGGCCTGGTCAGGGCATTCCAGAAGTTTGCCCATGTCGCAGGGCTGCTCCAACTATCGACACCGCGGGACGCCTTTCTGACAACACTCGGGAAGGCCGCTGTGCCGCCCAACATTTTCACAGCTTGCCTTAACGCTGGTAGCAACACTCGAACCCCTAGCTTCGACGCATCAGGCACATCCCACAACAGCATCCTCAGTAATGCGAAGGGCCTGCTAAGCGTAGATAGCTTGGTGAGCCAAGGCCCGTCCGCAGGAGACAGAGGCCGTCAACCATCGGTTGACGCCAGCGGTTCCACCCTCACAACGCGAAATCTGCTCTGCCTACGAGCTCTATTAAATCTCGGCATTGCTTTGGGTCCCACCTTGGGACCATCATGGCGCATCATTCTCGCAACACTCCAGCAGGCTGATTTTGTGCTCTTCTCAACTCACAAGTCACCGTCAAGAACGCCAACTGCCACGCGAGGTCAGGACTACCAAGGGGATGGCGATTCAAATTCCTTGGTCGCCAACTTTGGTACAGAGACCAAGGCCGTTGAGACGGCTGCGTCACGTCTGATAGAAAGCACCGTAGACTTTCCCAACGATGCATTCATTCAGGTGGTTGAAGCCATCTGCGCTCTGCTGGAGACCAATGCCGAAGTCAAGCAAGATGAAGGCAGCCGACCCCAGTCACCCCCAAGCGGCGCTACCTTGAAGCCGACGGGCCAGCATCGGAAAGCATCCAGTATGCCGGCTGGAGCCTCCGCGCCCAATCAGCAAGATCAATTTGCTTTGGCCAAGCTCGGCGACATCGCGACAATTAACACGGAGAGACTACTGTCATACCCCCCGGATGTGTCAGGCTGGGCTCCTTTGGTATCTCAGCTCGTCGAGACACTTAATTCTCCGACTACAAATGCGTCTGTTCGCCTGAGAGCCGCGGAGATCCTTGTCAACCTGGCTCTAGAATCAGCCAATGTGGCCGCAGCACTTGAACCTGAAGAGCGTGGCCCTGTCCAGCTACAAGTCCTCGAGTCGTTGCGAGACGCTCTTCGACCACTTGCGAAGGAGGATCGCGATATCTCGGTTTCAAGCCATGCGACGGATGTGGAAATTCACAAGGTCATCCTCGAAGGCTTGAAAAGCCTCCTTGAGAATTGCGGCGAGACACTTGTCAGCGGTTGGGAAATTCCTTTTGAAATCATTGGGTCCATTTTCGTTGACAGGACGATTGGGCCGGATGCTGGCAAGCCTTCAGATGCTCCGACTGCTACTCTACTGACTAGGTCCCCTAAACTAGTCCGGTCGTCATTCAGCTCGCTACAGCTCATCTGTTCCGACTTCCTCACTTCCCTTCCGAACGACTGTTTCCTCATTCTCGTTGATACCCTGTACAAGTTCTCCTCTCAGGACGATGATCTCAACATCGCTTTAACGGTAAGTCCCGCCCCCTTCAACACCAAGCGGGACCCTGCTAATGCTCTCAGACTGTTACGTTCTTTTGGGTCCTGTCGGACCATCTTTCAGGAAAGAACAAACCCATGTCTATCACAACTAGCCTCATGGAGGGGGCAGAGGTGTCCGACCTGGCTGAGCTCGCAGGCAATCCCAAGCATAAGTCATCGAACGCCGCCCTCTGGATGCTGTTGCTACTTCGTCTTACCACGGTTACGGCAGACGAGCGTCTAGAGCTTCGCAATAGTTAGTTTTCCCCTCTTAAAAATATCGTAACAAGCTAACCTTATTAGGCGCAATCCAGACCCTGCTTCGTATCTTCGATGCGTATGGCGACAACTTGAACCCGGAGGCATGGTTTACTTGCGTCAAGTTTGTCGTCTTCAGGCTTCTTTCATCGATCGAAGACGAGCTTCGTTTATTTAAAAGTAGCGAGAGCGATGAAGATGCTCGCAAAGACTGGCATGGAACGTCAGTGCTGGTGCTGAACGGCGTCTCCGAATTATTGGCTTCATACCTCAATGTCCTTTCGAAGCATCCCTCATTCAACGCTCTCTGGCAAGAACTCATTACCCATTTCACCGTCCTCTTGGACTTCAAGGTCCTTGATGTGAGTACAGCAACTTTCAAAGCACTGGGCCAGATCCTCGCCCAAGGACAACGGCATCACAAGTCAACCTTCAGCAAGGAGACTGTCGACTCGGCGTGGCAACTCTGGTCGCGGGGCATCCCTGTTGCGACAGGAGATGATGGCACGACAACCGACAATCAGAACTGTCTGACCGCCTACGTCGGCGCGTTCCATGATGTATACCGATTGGTCAGCGCAGACCTGACAGTCGAGCGCGTTCGTCAGATGTTGACGTTGTTCCGAGAGGCATTGCAGCGAGCAACAGTCGGGGCCTACGTCAACGACGTCGAATACACCACGCCTCTCCAGAACCAAGTATTGGAAGCCATCAAGACGATCCGCACGGATCTCGAAGGCGTACCATCTGCCATGATCTCCCAAGTCGCCGAATTCGTGCGATTGCCGTTCAATCGCGACCCTACGAGAGATGGGGTATCTAAGCGGACATACGTGGCGATGTCGAAGGGCAGCATGGCAATCTTGCAAAGACTCGTCTTGGTTCACGCTGGCGATGCCGACGTGTACGCCAGTGGGGCATTTTCCTCAGCGCTGTCGGCGCTTTCCAAAGCCATCATTCTCAAATACCGCTTCCCCATCGTTACCAAGTCCACACAGCCCTGGAGGCTCGCAACCGATTCTACTCTGGCAGTCTTGGAAGGGACACTCCCTCATCTTCACACGCTTGATGTGCCTAAAGAAACCATCCCCGATATCTGGCAGCTGATAGTTGACGCTGCTGATGGCATCATTAGCGCTGACAGTGAGGCCGCGCCCGACAGCGCCGACATCTTTGATGACGAGTCCTTCGACATCAAGTCATTCCGCAAACTTCGGGAGCTGATCATACCATCACTTGGAGCTGAGGTGATTCCCGACAAGACCCGCAAGGCATACGCAGAAAGCCTCTTCCGCACTTCCATGATCCACGCCCCATCGCCAAGCGAGTCAGCCCTCGGTGCCGATGGCGCGGGCCTCTCCGTGCTGTACAAGCCACGCAAGGGTCGCACATCTGATCCCGTCGCAAAAGCGCGATCGAAGATGAGCTACGTTTGTCTTGATGAGCTTTTTACGCTTGTTGCCTCTCATGATGAGGATGTTCCGGGGCCATCCATCACGATCCAGCCACCAACCCCCCGTTGGCCGCCTCCAGTTCTCACCCTACCTCATCCGCCACCGGAGCCGATCAGGAACCTTCATGTTCGTACCGCTCGAGCCGCAGCACCCTTCCTCATTCTGAGGGCCGCCCTCCCGTTGCGAGCCTTCATCGCTGACCAGCCTCTTCGGGGCCGCATGCCCCAGCCCCTCTCGCAGCGGCGGGAACTACTCCGACTACTTCAGGCACTCGTTGCGCTCCAGTCGCAGCCCGAGGCCATCCCCGACTCCCCAAACGTTGAGTGCGAGACACGGAAGCATCTCTTGCGGCTGTACCCTTTGCTTGTGGCTGTGGTGCGTGTTGCTGGGGCGGCAGGTGATGAGGCTGTCCTAAATTTTGGAGCGGAAGCGCTGGGAATTGTCGGCGGCGAGCTTGGTGCTTAACTGTAAGGATAGAGAATGGTCGGTCGCACTACTTTAAGCCTCTCGACGGTGTCACGCTCTGTATCTTGTACCTTCGCAAGTATCGAGCATTGGCGGCTCGTCAGAATAGAATCATGGGATTAAATATCTTGATTTCAAGCCAAGAAAACAATGAAAATAACCCACAAGGTCGAGAGAACGATGTAGGTCTCTTCGATCATTGACTGGGCTCTTCCGGTGAAGTCATGTCGCTTGAGCCTTTGCGAAACAATCAAGTTGGATGGAGGCTGGTGCTGGTTTGAGGCTGACGATGGAACGTCCCGCTTGCCCCTGCAGCTGCCGCATCTCCCGCAGTTAGCGCATCTCCAACGGGCGAATTAAGGGGGGTGCAGAAGATTCCACTCCTGCCTGCACAAGACACGAGTACCCCGCTTACCGAGGGGCACAAAAGTGGAGGCTCCGACCATGAAAGCTGCCCCCTGTCACCGCCCTACTGTCTTTCCACCTGGCTGCATCTTCAACATAACGGCCAGACCCTGAATACCCATTCCCCAGACCCCCTTTATCCCCCTCTCTGGCTTTGTTCAATTACAAGTGCAGACCCGCTGCCTACGACTGTCATCGAGAAGATGTCTCTGCAGATTCCCACCCGTGGCAAGACGCAGGATGGCGCCACCACCAAGGCGGTCATCTTGGTACATCTTAACACCTCTCGCCTCGGCGCTTGCGCTTCGAATGCTAACCTTCTCCATGTCTCCAGGTCGGAGGTCCCTCGCGCGGCACTCGTTTCCGCCCCCTTAGTCTCGACGTTCCTAAGCCCCTCTTCGAAGTCGCTGGCCACCCCATCATCTGGCACTGCCTCGCAGCCATTGGTCGTATCCCCGATGGACAGATCTCCGAGGTTCTCATCATCGGCTATTACGACGAAACAGTCTTCCGGGACTTCATCAAGGAGTCCTCGAAGGAGTTCCCCGGCCTGAGCATCAAATACCTGCGGGAGTATGAGGCCCTGGGCACCGCCGGCGGCCTGTACCACTTCCGTGACGCCATCCTCAAGGGGCGCCCCGACAGGCTATTCGTCCTCAATGCCGACGTCTGCTGCTCCTTCCCGCTCGTCGAGATGCTGGCCCTCTTCGACGACAAGGACGCCGAGGCGGTGATTCTCGGCACCCGCGTCTCAGACGACGCAGCGACCAACTTTGGCTGCATCGTCAGCGATGCGCACACGCGCCGCGTGCTCCACTACGTTGAGAAGCCCGAGACGCGCGTCAGCAACCTCATCAACTGCGGCGTGTATCTCTTCGCCACGGACGCCATCTTCCCCTCGATCAAGACGGCCATCAAGCGCCGCGCCGACCGCCCCTCCCGCCTTGTGTCGTACCCTTCGTCTGAGAACCTCGAGAACAGCTACGTGTTCCACAACGACGAGGACGAGGACGAGGAGCGCAAGAACGAGGTCATCCGCCTCGAGCAGGACATTCTCTCCGACATGGCCGACACGAAGCACTTTTTCGTCTACGAAACCAAGGACTTCTGGCGACAGATCAAGACGGCCGGGTCCGCAGTGCCGGCCAACGCGCTGTACCTGCAAAAAGCGCAGCAGCAGGGCTCCCCCGAGCTGGCCAAGCCCTCGGCCAACATCCTTCCCCCGGTCTTCATCCACCCGACGGCAACGGTCGACCCGACGGCCAAGCTGGGCCCCAACGTGTCAATCGGCCCGCGCGCCGTCATCGGCCCGGGCGTGCGCATCAAGGAGGCGGTCGTGCTCGAGGACTGCGAGGTCAAACACGACGCCTGCGTGCTGTACTCCATCATCGGCTGGGGCAGCCGTGTAGGCGCGTGGGCGCGCGTCGAGGGCACGCCCATGGCGGTCAACAGCCACACGACGAGCATCATCAAGAACGGCGTTAAGGTGCAGAGCATCACCATCCTCGGCAAGGACTGCGGCGTCGGCGACGAGGTGCGGGTGCAGAACTGCGTGTGTCTCCCGTACAAAGAGTTGAAGAGGGTGCGTGTCCTGGATGAAACCTGCGAGTGTGTGATTACTGACTGTTACAGGATGTTGCGAACGAGGTCATCATGTGAGAGCGGCTTTTACAAGGGAGTGAGCGTGCTAGTAATGAGGGATCGGTGGGTGGTTTTTGCATGCGTCAGGGGAAAAGCGTCCCATTGCTATTTTAGATCATGCCCGCTGTGTGCGGCTCAAAATGCGAATGGTCTTCGAGCGGTGTTTAGAGGCGGTGTTTTCTGTGCTGTGTCTTCGGTGCATGCTGCCTGGATTAACAACTCTCCTTGCCAGGGCGAGCAGTGTTCTGTCATTGCAATAAGCTATCAAGGTACGCCAGGGTTGGGTTGCAGAGTACAGGTAAGGTACCTAGGTATGTATGTACCTTAAGGTGAGGTAGACCTGTGCCAAAGGTGCCTTCCTGTCGCTCGGGCGGTAGCTCCCTCACCTTCGCATGTCAACAGGCAGGTATCACCACTCGCTTCTCTAAGGTACCTACATGGGCTGCAGTATCTCGGGCAGGAGACACCCAAACAGGTCGGAAAGCTGCTGCTACATCACCTCATCCACAACATCCCCTCGGCTCTCCCTCTTCTCTTTCGTCTATCCCCCATCATTCCTCGTCGCTACGACATCCCCTCCTCCATCCGGCCAGGCGCAGCTAGGTGTCCTCACTTCAACATTGAGCACCGTTCCCGTCTGACAGCTCGTCTGGACCACTACGACGCCCATGCCTCCCAAGCGGTACATCCGTCCACGGCCCCGTGCCCGTAGGGCGTCTTCCCAGCAGAAGGTAACGCAGGCGCCTTCACAGCAAGTGCTGCCTGTTGCGAAGCACCAGCGGCCTCCTATATTTAGCCTCACATCAGAGTCGCAGACGTCGGCCTCTAAGAGCATACAGCAACCCGAGCCCACGCCTGGACACGGTACATTTGGTTCATCCTCTCGACTGCCCCCTCAGAAGCCATCTGCTTCTCAGATTCAGCGCATCAAAGTGGAAGACACTGCGCTAAAGGGATATGCATCATCTTCTACCCACAGCATAGTCAACCCTCCTTACAGACCTACCACAAATACATTGACCTCGGACCAGCATGAAGTACTACTTCGTCATCGTTTCTCTACCCCTACTATTCATACCCTCATCTCTATCCCGTATGCCGCTTCGCCAAATATCATCCTCCAAAAGGCGTGTTTAGCCTCCGAGATAAACTCGCATACTCTCCTTCCTGCCGAGAAGGCCCTTTTCTCTACCCTCAACGCAGCAGCCACCACGATCTGGCCCGTTGCTTTGTCTACCCCGACTCTCGCCTGGCACAAGGCCTTCCTCATCGCCCAGAATCATCCTTCTGGGAAGTCCTGGTTGTATATACCACGGATCACACCCAAAGACCGAAACGGTCTCGGCAACGAATCAAAGCAAATCACCTGCCTCATTCGCCGCATCCTCCGGTGCGCCGCCGACCTCGCCGCACTTCGCCACGACGGCGTAACTGTACGCCACGCCCTCGAGCTCTCGCGGTCGATCGCCGCCGGTGCCTGGGAGGGAGCCACCCACGAGCTCCAACAAGTCAAAGACGTAGGACCCAAGAAGATCGAGATGCTCCAGGCCGCCGGTATCTCGACGGTTCGCGCCCTCGCCGACATGGAATTCTATAACGTCGATCGCATCTTGAAGCGGAACCCGCCTTTCGGATCGGGCCTCATCATGCAGCTCAAACACTTCCCCCGTCTCAAGATGACAGTCCGCTTCGAGCGATGGGCTGCAAACTCCGACATTCCCGCCATTGATTCCCTGCCCGAAAAGGCCCGCAGTACCAGGCCAGGGCAGCGCTTGGCCATCGTCCGCGCGCGAGTTCGATGTCTGAACGTCGAAGTGCCCCTCTGGAAAGGAAAGACCCACTAGGTGTGCGTTTCCGTCGAGAGGGGCCCGATGCCTGAAACCCGCCGCGTCTATACAGGCCGGAGGGCGGCGCAGGGGAGCGCCAGCTCGAGCAGTTCCATTGACGGCGGACCAGGCAGCCTCGGCGAACTCCTCTTCTTCCACCGTGTCAGCTCCAAATATCTCATGCACACGGGTCGTGACCTTGTTTTCCCGGTCGCCATGACGCCTGGTGAGACGCTCTTCGTGTGGGCTAGCTGCGAAGAAGTCGTAGGTACTCTAATCGAGTTGGAAGTCTCAGCACCAGCATCGTAGAAAAAGCAGGCAGTATCGTTGGACGAATCCATATCCCGGGAACAGTCTGATTGTGTTCAGGTATTGGAAGCATCTCTCCACTACTGACGTCCAGGTCACATCGTGAAATCATCATAGATAGATCACCAGATAAGTCATGTTATCTCAGTCAATCAGTCCGTTTGCCTGGATTTATATACACGTCAGGCGCCCGGCTCTATTTTCCAAAAACCACCCGCTCTTCTAGACCGTTTACCAAATGAAGAAACAAGAAAAAATGTGGTTGTCTGTGAGTGTGTCGTGTGGCCTCGCCATCGGCTCGGCTGGGTATCGCATGCCCCCCGTCTTGCCCCGTTTTCATGCCGCAGATTCCAAGACTGTATACATGGAGTGTGATATGAAAAACATCCCTTACCTTTGTACGACCTCCCCTTTCGCTCGACGTTCTGCTTCCCCCTTGGTGCTGTCTTTGACGCAAATCAAACATGCAGCAGCGCCTTCCAGTTTAATCTTCAGAAAAAGTCGTGACTCCACGACGGCTAATCGCCTCGGAACTTGCTCAAGTTCCGCGCAGAGGGTGATCGGGGATATCGCATTGGACTGGACGGTCGCGACGTCGACAGGGCCATGCCGCGGACAGATTCGAGTGGGTCGAGTGGGGGCCGCAGATCGTCGCCGAGGCGCGGGGTGTACATCGGATCGACAGCAGCCTTTTGGTAGCTCGCAATACGGAGTGGTGGTGGCCTGCGTATGACCTTGCGCTCCGGCGAGCTGTATAAGTAGGTTGCGAACATGACCAGGGAGGTACCGAGGATGAACTGTCCTTATTTAGTCACTGAAGAGCGGGGAAAAAAAAGCTGCAAGACTCACGGTAATACCAAAAGCAAAGTCAAAGAATAACACGCTGAAAACGAAACTGACGACAATGCTGATACTCGCTGCGAAGTTCTTCGCGATGTTGTCGGCATAGTTGATGCACATACTGGACAACACACCACCGGCAGACTGGAGGAAGATGGCGGTCCACACAACCCAGTTGTACCCGTCAAAGAAGCCATGCTCACGAACCTCGGCACCGTCCTTGAAGAAAACGCCGATGATGAGGGCTGGGAAGAGCGAGTAGAATGAGAGCTGCACGTTGCGGGTCCAAATTGATGTGTTCGGCGGTGCGGCCACGTCCTTGAGAATCTTCTCGAAGTAGACTCCTGCAAGCCCCGAGCTCGTGGCGGCGATGAGGGCTGCGAAAACCCCAAAGGTGTAGTTGCTAGCCATAGCGCGAGCCTCGTCCTCGGCCATGCCCTGGTAGGTGGCAGAGCGAGGGAGGACTTGTGGGGTACGGGGAGCCAAGACTTGAGCAGCACGCTTGGTGACATGGTGAGCACCGTTGGCGGCGGCCTGGCCGAGCTCGTGGACGGATCGCGGAAAGAAGTGGTCACTGTCGTGGTGAAGCAGAATGCTGTTGTATGAGGATGAAGTTTCGTGTGTGTCGGCTTGTGGTATGCAAACGATCGAGACGCCGAATGTCAGAACCAGTAGTGCAAGCCAGCGCTTGGGGGCGAGCGAGCGTCGGAGAATGGTGACAGAAAAGACGGCGGCTGCGAGGATCTGCACATGTCAGTGGAAGTCGAGGTACTGAAAGGGACGGTCGGCTCACCTTAAGCTGGGAGAGAACCTGGAAGTGGACGGCATCCAGGTTCCCAACCGCCACATACTGCAAGGAGTTTTGCAGCGTGTATAGAACGGCAGGCACGGCTAACCTCCAGCTGTCGCCCGACAACACAGCCTTACGGATGTGCCAGTAGATGGCGGCTGGTGTCGCCGATGGGCCGAGGGCACGTGACGTTTCGGCGATGCAGCAGCAGAGGCACATCGATAGCTTGATGACTTCACTGAGGAACACGGCGGTCGAGGTGAAATATCGATGGTCCCCTACTTGGGGCATTATTCGAGAGTAGTGCATGATCTGGCAGAGGGGGTTGTGTCAGTCTGAACGCCCCTCCAAGTGACGAAGGGTGATCGCCAGGTCGAGTCAACGGGTAACTTACGAGGATGAGGGCCGAGTTCTGGAAGCACAACTGCACGAGAGACTGTCAGCGGTGTCTCGGGGGGGCAGAGACGGGAAGGATTGTGTTACGGTGACGAGGGACACCTGTTTTGCAGGCATGCCCATAATCGTGGGCGCCTGTGAGGGGTGCGGCGCAATGCCGAGTATGGCCATGGTGAAGGAACGCCGTATTGGCGGGTGTATCTGTCGAGGGAGAGGAAGGATTTTTGAACAAAGGAAGCCGTCAACGGCGGTTGAGACAGGAATTGCGCGGAGACCGGCCTCGCAAACGCAGTCTGTGGGTGATGGTACGGGAGTTGATGTTCAAAGGGGGATGGTGATCGCGATGGTGCGACCCCCTGACGTAGCTCGTGTGGGATGCTCAAGAGTCCAATTGAAGTCGTAGGGCTGACGAAAGGGTTCGTGGGAATTTGTACGGCGGGAAAAATGGTCGTCGAAGTAAGGACTCGTTCGGAAGATCGTCGCGCAGTGTGAGTAGGAGGCGTTCGTGATCAATTGAACTGGTGGTCGGTCAATTGAGGGGCCCCCGAGGAAATATGAAGCGTGTCGACAAAGAAAGGGTCGTCGAGACCAAAGGAGAAAATGCTGGGAGAGAAGTGTCGCAGAAAGGCGCTGGACAGAGGACGATGGAGAGATGTCGAAGGGAAGGAAGGCCTCGCGATCGCCACCCCAAAACTGGTGTTGTCGCTCTCGTGCCTTGCGCCTTGAGTCTTGTGCCTCGTTGCCAGTGCCTGCCGACGTGGTGTTCTGGGATTCGGGACCGGGGGCAGGCACGATGGGAGATGGTAGATCAGAGGCAGGAATCACTGCCAGCTCACGCCGAACTTCAGGAGCAGAGGACAGAGCCCGGAACCCAGACCCAGAACCCAGAACCGCTTTTCAGGTGGTGTGGATCCAGCCTCAGGGCGAACAGGGGTCGCATTCACGGAGGTGGCCTCTAGCGTATGGAGCGTGTCCGGATTAGTGCTTGGATGTGCTGTGTTGGTTCATTTGCAGTGCTGAGCCTCCACTGAACTCCTCTGGATTGTGGCGTCGTCTGAATCGAATCGGGGCAGACGGTCCGGTTACGTCAGCCTCTGTTGGGCGATCCGGGGAAAGCTGCCCTGAGAGCTGGCTTGGCTGGCACCTGTCTGTCCTGCCAGCTTTACAGTTACCTAGCAGCGGTTTGCAAAAAAAGTGGCAGACGTAAAATCCATCCCCCTATAGAAAACGCCCGGAGGATGCCTAAGCAGCACATCCCACGGCATACAGTCTGAGAGTGGAAGACCTGAAGGCCCTAGCTATAAGGCTTGAATAGAGCTCTAAGCTCATCCAGAGCGTGTAAATTGACGGATCGACTCGATGCTCTAACGGATGAAGGACGTGGTGGAAATGCAAGACCGGGTAATAGGACGGGAAGGGACTTCTGTTTAGGTAGAAAATAGTAGGGGACCTAGGTACCTGAATATTACGTCTGCCACTTTTTTTGCATACCGCTTGCCTAGGTACCTGTCCTGGCTGCCGTCCACTGAAGCTGGATGCTTGATGCTTGGCGCCTAAAGTCTGAAGCCTGAAGCCTGAAGCCTGAAGTCTCAACTTTTCTTTTCCGCCTTCACCGCCAGCACAGATCGACATTCCATACCTACTTCGCCGCCTGTCGATCTGATCAGGACGGATGACGTCTTGGCCAGCTTGTGATTATTCATCCCAAGTCGAGACACATCCAAAGGAGTTCATTCGGCGGCGATTGATGAGCAGATACAAGGCCCATCCGGCGAGCGGACATACTGACAGGGGGAAGCCCGTAAGTCAAGGTGCGCCTGACGAGATGCATTGAGCAAACATGAGAATACCCATGTTGAATGAGCATTCTGCAGTGGCTCTATAACCAACAAATGGTAAAGTCCTTCGCAGGAGATGCCGACCAAACAGGGGGAGCCAGCCAGCCTCGGCATTTACCAGCCTTGCCAGCCACTCGTTCCTCAGCTCGAGCTGCTCATCCCTGTCGCACTTCATGCACCTCGTCTCCTCCACCTCCCATTACTTTTGGTTAACAAATACATCATCAACAATGTGTATCTTCCCAGCAGTACACCATCTCGTTCATTGATGGTGAGAAAATATGCCCAACCCTCTCTCTTGGAATCAGCCTCAATTTTTACCCAGCGGACCAAGTGTCGCGATCTCTATTGCTCACCACAGCTGGACCCAAGTGGCACCGCCCGAAAGTATCGCCTAACATCTGGTAACCAGTTTCGAGTATCACAGGAGCTTCATTTCTGGACCCCTGGAGCTTCGATGAAGAGACCCCAAAACTTCGCGCCTCCCCCAGCTCGTCGCACACTCCGTCGTTTCCCTCATCGTGACTCCTGAATCTGGCTTTGATTTTTCTACCGCCATCTCCCCTATTCTCCAGGCTTCTAGTTAGGGGTCACAAGGTTGCCTTGCCTCCTTCTTTACCTACCTTGAATTCTTTATCTTGCTGCCTCAGCCCGCCACTGCTCCTGCCTATTTCTTGTTTCATAAACAGCAACTGCGAGCGAGACCATATCTTCTAGAAACCAGTATCCTTTGACCACCGACTTCCTATCCCTACCATGGCGACCCCTCTCACACCTCGCCCAAAGCTAGAACCCGGGTCACGCTCCTCAACGGATTCGGCTTCCTCCATCTCTATTCCTCAGTTTGCGATACCACCAAGGCCTGCGTCACCCGGAGCCTCTACTTCTACGTACATTCCTCAAGACGGGGCTCCTCGACCTCCCCCATCGGACTGGCACCAAGCGCCTTCATCAACAAATTGGCCACCACAGAGCGTCCATCAATCGTTCATGAGGTCGGATGCCCGTGAGTACCTTCCTCGATCATGACTCTGGCTGCCGATACCTCAACTGACATGATCCAGCTCCGCCAACTGCTTTCCAGAATCGGCCTTCTACCGTAGACGGAAGCGAGCCAGTCTACCTCGAAGTGCGCAATCGCGGGATGGCTCAGGATCACGACACGCCCGGCTTGGGTGAGAGCTTCCTCGAGGGCTCCTTCCAGAACGTCGGGGCTAAGCTCAAAGCTTGCAACGACACTCTCGGCGACGTCCAGCAGTTGGGAATCGAACACATCGTCTCGCTGCCAAGCCTCATCATGGTCGGCGATCAGTCTGCTGGCAAGTCCATGTTGATGTCCAGCGTGGCTGGCTTGCCCCTACCCCGGAGCGACGGAGTTTGTACTCGTTGCCCGATTCACATCCGTGCCTCCCGAAATAACGAGTGGTCGTGCCGAGTAAGTCTTCAGCTCGACTACGACTATTGCCCGCCTTCCTATGGGCGGCCTATCACCAAGGACGACGTCACTTTCGAGAATCCTTTTCCGCCTTGGGTCCGTCGTCAAAGCCGAGAAGTCAAAGAGTTCATGACTATTTACTCTCGAAACAAGGCCGAGATTGAAACTGTTCTCCGCTGGGCCCAAGTCGCCATCCTCAACCATGGCCAGAACTCGGACTTCTTCATTCCTGGATCAGGCGCCATTGCTAGAGGGAGTGATCTCGCTGCTGAAGCTGAGAATACCGTGGCAAAATTCAGCCCAAACACTGTAGCCCTCGAGATCAAGGGCCCCGACCTACCGGACCTCTCGTTCTATGACCTACCTGGCATCTTTCGCAACTCCGGACGCGAGGAAGATGAGTACCTTGTCCAGGTCGTCGAGAACCTAGCCGTCCAGCACATCTCGGAGAAGGATGCTCTCATCATCTGGGCTGTTCCTATGAACGCTGACCCCGAGACTTCCTCTACTTTGTCCATCATTCGCGATGTTGGAGCCCAAAACCGCACCATCGGCGTCATGACCAAAGCCGATCTGCTACCGAATCAGAGTAGCCAGAGCTACGGTCAATGGCTTTCCATGCTTCGTGGAGAGCGCCACCTGATTGGCCACGAATACTTCATCACTTCGCGCCCTGCTGAGCAGGATCTTGATCGTCAGATGCAGTGGGAGGAGGCCTTGTTCAACGGCAAGCATGAGAGCTGGCCAGAGGAATTTGCCGAGTTCTCAGATCGCTGCGGCGTCGAGCGGCTGAAGGAGGCACTGTCTGAGAAACTGGGGAAGGAGTTCGCGAAGAAGTAAGTTCAGTCCTTGCGACACCTGGTCAAACGATCCATCACTTGTCCACAACGAGCTAACTAGCACTTCACAGCCTGCCTTCCATCAAGACCAAGATTCTTGACGAGCTCCGCAAGAACGAGAAACGTCTTAGCAACCTTCCGGAACTACCGGCCAACGTCGAGTATGAGGTGCGCAAGAGCTTAATGGAGTTCACAGCCATTGTGAAAGACAAGATTCGCGGCAATGAGTTCTCTTCCGTCTACGGTTCTCTCGCGGAAGCCTTTCGCGAGTGCTTGCTGCACACAAAGCCCAAGTTCTCGCTCAGTCACTCTTCTGATGTGCCCATTCTCGAGATTTCAGACGACGACGAGCCCGCATCTTCGAGCCGCAAGCGAGGGCCACAAACCAACGGAAACGCTGCGAGCAAGCGACCCCGCCACGTTGGCAGCGGCAACTTCGCCAATGGAAATTCACACTCTCACCAAGCCGGCAGTCACGTCAAAGTCGAGGAGGCCAGCATGCGAACCGCAACTCCCCAGACTCCATCTCGGGGAGCAGTCAGACCATCTGGTCCTGCCCCTCCCTTCGACAAATTCAAATCTCTAGGATCGGGGTTCAGGAGCATTGGGAAGATTCGCAATGACATTCAGGCCAAGACTAAAGCTGGTATGCCTAATGTCGTTCCCAGCGAGGTCTATGACGATCTGTGCAGACTCGCTGTCAAGCATTGGAACCAGCCAATGGTCGTTTTCCTCGAGACGGTTATGTCCCATCTCCAGGCCATAATCGATCAGGCGCTAGAACAGGCTTTTAGCAAGCTCAAGCGCCGCCTCGTCTTCAAGGACTCTAAGAAGCACATGAAGGCGTTCCTCAGCAACCGCCAAGGCAAGGTGTACGAATTCCTCACAGAGCTTTACGAGATGGAATCCTTCCAGCTGTTCACTATCAATCACGATGCATTCACTCTGTACGAGTCGGAGGAAGGCCGTCTTTTGAAGCGCTACCGACACTTCTTGAGATGGCAGGCCTTCACTGGTGAGAAGCGCGAGAATGGGGACAGCAATCCGCAGAACCAGTTCAAATATGACTGGGACCGTATGACTCCCGATCAACGCGCCAGCGAACAAAAGCGCCACGATTCCGAAATCATCAAGATGGGTGCCGATCCCTTCGAGAAGGAGCTCAAGGTGGCTGCTTACGTGCGGGGCTACTACCGCCTGGCCGCCTTGCGGTTCGCCGAGACGACGACTCTCTACGTCACGTCACGCATGTTTCCTTCAATCATCAAGGAGCTCGACATGTACCTTGAAACGCAGCTCGGGCTCCTGGGTGCTGGCGCCGACGCCTTCGACCGCCTCATGGACGAGGAGGAGACCACTGCGAACAAGCGTCAGACATGCAAGGTGACCGTGGAAAAGCTGAAGAAGGCCATGGAGTCCATCAACGAGCTGGAGCGGGAGACTGAGGACGTTGAAATGGTGATGAATGGTGCTGAGGGCATGGGTGGTTTTCCTCATCGCGACCATGGACCCAGCGTCTATGCTGAGACGGTCAGCGACGAGCTGTGAGTCAACACGGCAGTCGGTCTGCCTGGTTTTCTCTGTCTGTCTGAATGCTGGAGAAATGACTCTGAAGAAACGATGATTGTTTCGCTTCTGCAAACATTACATTCATCAACGAAGGACGTTTGAGTCTTGCTGTACATATACTTGGGCGAGAAGGGTCTGGGTATCTCGGGGCGCATGCCAATTTGGTCATGCCCCATTGCTTAGAGAGCAGGACATACACATGATAGTTGCTCCTCATATGAAGGTTGCTCCTCGTATGGAAGTGTAGGGTAGCTAGATACATCGATGAAGCAATTCTCTGTGAGAAGCATCCGAAGCGCAGCGAACAAGCAGGCAGCTCATCATACTTGCGACTTTCATCAAGGAAACTCTGCGGATCACGAGGCTCAATTGAGAGGCAATCAACACACGACTCACATCTGCTGTACCGATGTTGGCACTGGGTAGTCCTGCAGGACGATCACCCATGGGGGAAAAGGGGCTCAGGGGCTCGTGTGATGGGCCTTAGTCAGCAGCCGCGAACCACGCAACAGGGCAAGTTGGTAATAATACTGGGACGGCTGCCTGCTGTTGCTCGGCCTCTCACCTTCTTTACGAATACAGTCACAGGATCCCGGCTCCAACCCCGCAATCCTACCAACAAACCGAGCTCCTGGTATCTGATGCTTGTTTGCCTTGAATTCTAGGCTACGACCAGATTGCGACTCGTCTTTATAATAGGATCGACAGCCCTCTCTGCTGAAGACTTCAGTCGAGTCGTTCACTCATCGCCTCGATTCCCCTCGAGTTCGACCATTTCACGTGATCCCGAGCGACTTCAGCCTCATCCACTCAATCAATCGCACGCAAATCAAGGATCCAGCAGCTGCAAGCTCATCAACCGCACCCTCCTCCATCATGGCCTCTTCAGGCAGCGTGTTCTCCGAGACCCTGCAGGAAATCACAAACACCAAGCTCGAGGAACTCTCCAAGCGGCGCAGGAACTTCGAAGCTTCGAAAAAAGCAGTGCTCAACTACCTCGACGAGGAGGAGGACAAGGTCGAGCGGATCAAGGCCCTCAGCAGCGGCGTCAAGCGATGCCTCGGCGTCAACGTCGACAAGAACGGCACAGTCGTCCCGCGTGCAAGGAGTCAAGCGCCTCTCGAGGTCGAGCTCAAAAACCTGGGTCGATTTCTCCAGCAGGCGCGCCATGACCCTTCCGTTTCCGCCAAGATGCTCGGGGCATGGGAGGCCTCTCTGCTGAGTCACCTCGACAGGCAATCGCTCAAGTTTCAGTATGCCGATCTCTACGGCCAGCTCGTCACTGAGTGGCTGTCTGCTGATCGCAAGGAGGCTTCCGGCAAGGGGGATGTAGACGTTGAGATGGGAGAAGCCTTCGAGGACGTTGGCAGTGCCGCGAAGCTCAAGGCACGGATGGAGTGGGAGAAGAACGTGTTCGAGCCAGCTCATGTTGACGAGAAGGCATTGGAACGCTACCTCGCCAAGTTGTTTGGTGCCGGTGACCCCGAGAAGGAGAAGCTCCAGCAAGCCCTGGAAGATCTCCGAAAACA
Source organism: Verticillium nubilum (assembly GCA_002851675.1). Classification (NCBI taxonomy): domain Eukaryota; kingdom Fungi; phylum Ascomycota; class Sordariomycetes; order Glomerellales; family Plectosphaerellaceae; genus Verticillium; species Verticillium nubilum. The sequence goes on from NMXI01000108.1 coordinate 48,230, forward strand.
TGTCGAAGAGTTCGAGATGACCATGTCTGATCCCCTCCAGTTCACCAACAGTTCGCTCAAGTGGGCCATCACCGGCCTCCTCGGCAGCGACCTGCTCACCAACGAAAAGCGAGAAGTGCTTCAAGATTTTCAGGGCAACAACATCATCCTCACCGAGATCGCCGACGTCCTGAACATGCGCATCGCAGCGCTGCAGACCTGGTCATGGGGGGATCAAGTGCCGCTCGAGCAACGCCGCAAGATCAGCGGCGTCTACAGGATCACTATGCACGAGGACCTCCTCCAGGCCATATTCCTTCAGCACATTGGTGTCAGGTGGTCTGTCTTCTTTAAGAATGCCTTCAGAGAATTCCGCAAGGCGCGTGGCGCATGGATCAGTCGAACCAATACCGTGTCCAAAATCGACAAGAAGAAGTTACGCTACTATTTGGGACCTATCAACCGCGGCGGGTGCCTCCAGGAAGAGCGCAAGAAAATCTACAACAAGGATTACTTCTTAGCACAGCTTCTCAGCTCTGAGAGTCAACAGAAACATGCAGCTGATGGAGAGGAGGAAGCAGATTGGCAAAACCGTCCCGAAGGCGAGAACATGAAACTCGCAATGTTCGACGATGGTTATGCAGCATCTTCACCAGTAAAGGCACGGAGAGGCCTAGGCAGAGGAGGCGCCAAGAGACACAGAAAAATAATTTCCCACCGAAAATCAGCTTCCGACTCGGACTCAGAGTACGAGTCGGACGATGGGGATGAGTTTGCCAACGACACGATTCCAAAAGACACCATGAAGCTGAAGCAGCAGTTGCTGCACCTCCTCTCAACCGAAATCGGAATCGGCACCAGCCTGCATGGCGAAATGACTGCATTCCGTTCCGTCTTCGAAAACTGGAACCCGCTTTTGGCTCACGAGACGATCCTCGTTGTTCTCAAGTTCTTTGGTATCTCTGAGCAGTGGATATCCTTCTTCCGCACGTTCCTCGAAGCTCCGCTGAACTTTGCCGATGACGACGCTCCAAACGGGGCACGGAAACGTCGTCGTGGTACACCAGATTCCCACGCTCTCAGTGATCTTTTTGGCGAAAGTGTCTTGTTTTGTCTCGATTTTGCAGTCAATCAAGCTGCACAAGGGCAGCCGCTGTGGCGCATTCACGATGACATTTGGTTCTGGTCTACCGATCAAGCCAACACGATCATGGCATGGAAGACGGTGAGCGAGTTTGCTCGAGTCACCGGCACGATCATCAACCCAGCGAAGACCGGAACGGTCAGAGTTGGTCGTAACTCGAAAGAGCCACTGGTTGTCAGCGAGCTACTCCCGAAGGGCGAGATCAGATGGGGATTCCTCCGTCTTTCGTCGACTACCGGTCGCTTCGAAATTGATCAAACAATGGTCGACAAGCATATCGAGGATCTTCGGAGACAACTGGCCGGCAGGAACAAGAGCGTCTTCGCCTTCATCCAAACATGGAACACCTACGCCGACACATTCTTCTCGGCAAACTTTGGCAAGCCTGCCCACTGTTACGGCGTCGAGCACGTAGACGACATGCTTCGGACCCATAAGCGGATTCAGAAGGAGATATTCTCCAACTTTGCCACCTCCGTCAACGAAGAGGGCGCTTCCAGTGTGGCCGATTACCTCAAGAAGGCCATCGAGACCCGCTTCGGCATCACTGACGTCCCTGACGGGTACATCTTTTTCCCCGTCGAAATGGGTGGCCTTGACCTTAAGTCCCCCTTCGTCACACTCCTACAGATCCGCGACTCCTTCACCGAATCCCCTTCAGCAAAGATTGAGGGCTTCCACAAAGCCGAGCGTGAGGGCTACCAAGTCGCCAAGGAGCGCTTCTACGGCAATGAGACGGAAGAACTGCGATACAGCCTCCCCGACCCAGACTGGAAGCCCGAGTCAAAGGAGGAGCAGGAAACGTTCATGAGCTTTGAACAGTACACGCAGTTCAGGGAGGAGTTCCGCTTCGATGACAACGCGGTGCAGGTGCAGGATGTGTTTAGGGGCATGATGCAGGGGCCGAACCCGATGCGGTTGTCACTGGACACGGGGAAGATCTCTTCGGCTTTGGAGCACTTGGCTGGGCATCCTAGACCACGGGGGATTTTGTCGAACTGGGCTTCGATGGAGCCGTATTGGCAGTGGGTGGCTATGATGTATGGGCCTGAGATCGTAGATCGATTTGGGGGGTTGAACTTTGTTGACTCGGGGTTGTTACCGATGGGGATGGTTAGCATCTTCAGGGAGAAGAGGGTCACTTGGCAGGGCTGAGGAGGTTTGAGCGAGAGCTAATGATTGAAACATAATGGTGTGATTCGGGCATACGTTGATTGCAGGTCACGAAAGGAAGCGAAGGTGATTCACTATTATTCTTCAGCGAACACAGGTCAATCCTAGTCTTTTCCTGATGTAGTCGAAATGCTCTCGATTAAGGTCTGGAAGCCGAAGGTCAAAGAGAGTGTAGAAATTGCAACTAAGTCATCTCGATCGTCAGGTTGTGTACGAACACCCCAAGCTCATACCCCTCTTCATCTCTCGACGCCCACTGTGAGCGTTATTGGAAATATCATGCGCGTTCCAGTTGTGTGGACAGCAAGAAGCTTGATGCCTCAAGCCGAGGGCCTCCGGTACAAGGACTATCCAACACGGAGAGCGTTGAGCAGAAATTCCATGTAGTGGACCGCAACCTCCAGCATGTCCAGCTTGTACTGGCTCACAGGGGGGTACCAGTAACACTCGGCTTCTTCCGGATAGTCCTTCCCATACTCAAAGCCCACGCCAAGCACCTTCTTTTTCTTCGGATCCAGAATGTGTCGAGCGTATGCGTGATCGACTGAACATCCAGTGGAAGGATACAGGTGTGGCGCTGCGAGTATGTAATAGTAGCTAGCAGCAACTTCGTTCGCAGCCCAGGTCATGCGATTGCTAACAAGCAGCAACTTGTCCCAGTCCTTCTGATCCATGTACTCTCGGTACTGAAACTTGTCGTCGGCGATGAGACCACGTTTTCCGTCCCAGGCTTTGTTTCTGAAGTTCTTGGACTTGTCTGTGGTCTGAATGGAGTCGAAGCACCATCCGTAGAGACCCAAGCCGATGGCAGAATGAAGATCATTGAACCAACCAATGCTTGGAAAGGCGTCAAAAACCCACGCAACGTTCTGAGTCTCGACTTCGGAGAGGGGACCTGTTCCGTAAAAAGCAGGACTGCTTGGGTCGTTGCTTGCACCTTCCACGCCAGGGGCCAGAGCTTGAGTGTAGTTCCAGGCAATGTCAAAGTTCCTGTTCAAGTCCACACCGATGGACATGGCATCACCATCAACCGCGGATGCGGGGTTCCGATTCTTGCGCCAACAGCTGTTGGTAGCCTGATCGAAAGCGAGGCCGTCGGGGTTGACAACCGGGAGGATGACGATGCCAGCCTCCACCACCTTTTTCACTTCGTCAGCTGTGTAAGTTACCCCGGCCCATTTTACGCCCTTCTTCTCTCGATGAGCCCAGAGAAGGTCCGCAACAAAGTATACGAGATGGTCGGGGCCGCCTCTTTCGCGTGCGTGAATGCCAGCCTCAAGGAAAGCGAAAGGCTGCGGTTTGCCTTTACCAGACTTGCCGCTGATGCTGATGCCAAAGTTGGTTCGCTTCTCGTAAGTCTTGAGTGGCGCCTCGAAATATTCGACCCCGCCGAATTCGTTGTTGAGTGCTTTCAAAGCAGACTGAATCTCCAGAAGGCTCAAGGCTTCGCCTTTGATGACACCGCCGGTGCCAGGGCCGCGAGGAACGACCTTGCCGCCCTTGAAGCGGTCACCTTTTCCGACGGTGATGGCCCCAGGGTTACCGCCTTCCTGTCGGCGATCGATGTTGTTGACTTTGTTGAGGTCGACATGATGACCGCCGCGGCGTTCGATGTCAGAAAGGCAAGCGTCCACCGCGATGATTGGGAGAAGGGCAAGAAGAACTGAGGGCTTCATAATGGACAATGTTCAAGTTGTTCGAGAAGCTGTTGTAGCAATATCGTGAGAGAGTGCGTGTGGTGTGTGACGTTGCAAAGAACTCATCCAGGACAACCCGGTCGTCGGTTTTTTATCCTCGGAACCTCACGATGAAGTTGCCCGGTGTCACCGACCTCGAAAGCAAGGGATATCATCCAAACGGGCAACTTCCACTCCTGTCTCACATCTCATTTTCGAACCTTCCCTCCTGCGCAACGTAAGACATGCGCAACATATTGTACTACCAATATCGGTCGTCTCGTCATATTGTATGGGGCTTTATCCCTGCGCTACATCGGGTGGCCCCTTAGTTTCCGATCAAGCGAGGTCCCGCAGAGGCGCAGAACAATGCGAAGGAGGCGCTCGAACGTTTGCATTGTTCTCGTCTTGGCGGCGTTCTAGCCGCCCTTCTGGAAGCAGAGGATCTATATGTGGATACGCATGCAACACCCAATCTGGGGCTTTGGCACAACTACTAGAGGCGGTTGGGCGCCGTGACCTGAGGAAACGACACCGAAAGCGGCGGAGATGGAGGGCTGGAAAGGATATGGGTTGGACCGTTAGCAAGTTGATTGGCTATGTATGTGCATGAGTAGCTGCTCTGCAGCCGATTTGGGACGAACGACGAACGACTGGACACTCGGCATCAGCGGGTGCGGCGCCAGGCTCTCGGGCTGCCACGAGCCGGTTTTCAGTGCATCGTCGAGGATGTCAATTCGTCACCGAACATGAAGTCTTATTCCCCCTTACACCTGGACCTCCCCATGATGATTGCCCCCATGGCGGGTTGGACAGTTGGTGCGTGCCAACTCAAGCTGAGTTTTCGTACGATTCTCATGTGCGGGTATGGGCGGCGTCGGCAAACTCGACGTTGACTGGCTTGATTGCGCAGGTCCTGATGAGTCTTCAATAAAGGATATTGGAAACATGAGCTTTGGCCCAGAATCTGGTTCAACAGCTACCTAGTTCAACCGACTTGATTGGTGGTAGCAAGTATGTATCGTGGACTTTGGGAAGCGATCACAGCTATTGTGTGGCTTTTTTGGGCCAAGTATCTTGGAAAACAGAAGCAAAGAGATGAGTACTGAATGTGTGCTAGACGTTGGCCTAGAGATTGTTGGTATGCCACACACTTCCTACTTACCTGCATTAGCACCTTGATGTGAGACAGCTTATCCCTTTTGCCTCTTTCCTCCTCCCCAACTCCTGAGGGAATCTTAGCTACCCCGCAGTCCATGATGTTTCCTGAGATTTTCGGGGGTTTCTCCATACCCACGTTCAAGAGACAGGGTGAGGTTCCGGAACTATTTGCGTTTATCTGAACATGTTGGCGGCCAAAGTCAAAGGTGAGACCTGGTGAATAAAGTGGTGATTCCGAAGTTCCCACGCCCAAACTGCTCCTTTGTTCTAGATTGTGAACAATAGCATTGACAGCCAACATGAACCTTGCTACCGACAGTACTTGAAGCACAACTCTATGAACAAGAACAACACGGCAGGAGATATACTTGATCAGAACCATAGATCCTGAGTGATTTGAGGTTCAACGTGTTCTCTTCGTATATGAGGATGCTGTTAGGCTTCTCAGTACGATGGACGTCAGTCGGTCATCAACAGTCTACGCTAGAACTAAGGAGAACATCCATCAACAAAACTCCACATCAACAATCTCACGATCGCCAGCACGATGTATTTCGACCATTTCCCCATCAACGAGCCGATCCGGCCCGCCTTGGAGGCAGCGGTTTCCCGCCAGTGGCAGGTCGCCCTGAACGGCATGTCAGAGCTGACTAGCTGCGAAGAAATGGACCTCGCCTTGCATCGCTGGCATTTCTTTGCTTTGCGCTCTTGCTTCAGCCACTGTGAGCCTCTTATCGACCCCTCTGTAACGTGCACCCCAGATCAGGTAGAAAAGGCGACGCAGGCGTTGTTCGAGTTCAAAGATGGCATTGACTGGAGGTTCTTCCTGTACCTCAAGGCCAAATATGACGGAATGTTCGACCCCAGGCTTCAGAATCCTCGTCAGGAGATGCGCCGCCTATTTCCATATATCGCAAAATTGTATAACCAGATGATGGAGGCCCAAGATGCGGGCAACCGCGTGCCGTTCGAAGAATGGACCGCTTGGCATGATGAGATCCGTCTTCAGGAAGACATGGAAGACGTTACCTCTGGATTAGCTACTTACAATCTTTAGACGGCCATCATAAAAGGTAAGGAAAGGGGGGGGGGGGGGGGGNGGAGGGGGGAGGTGTGGGTAATTGAATGCTAAGGTTTGACCCCAGGTGAGCCACTTGAGACGCTGGCATCTCAATCTGGTAAAGAAGGACAACACTTGCCGCACACAAGACGAATGCAGTTGAACATAATCAAGGTAAAAGCAAGTTCCCTAAACCCCTAAATTGAGATGTTTTCCAAAAAAAAAAAATGCGGTTGAAACCCGTCGCCTAAATAAGAGACAAGCAAGAGAGTGTGACTTAATGAGAATGCACTTCATGCTTTCGAATGAGTGTAAACGGCAAGCTAGAAAGAAAGGTTTGGCCGTTGAGTTCTGGCCACCTCCATCCTCAAGGCGATGCTGGTCCAGCGCCGTACAGAAATTCCTCTTCCCAACCTTCGGGCCTGGCGATAGTGCGTCCATCGATAAACACCAGTGGCGACCTCTTTGGCTTTTCCTCCTTCTTAAACTGTGGCTTCGTCTGGCGCCTCTTCTCATTCTCGTTGAGCTCATACGCATAATCGCGGGCGGCGTTCGGACCGCCTCGTGCTTCAATCTCACGGCCAATGACGGTCCTTCCATGCTCAATGATGTGACCCGAGATGTCAAGCTCGCTGTCGGTGCTCACGAGCCAGACGTCGCGCACCTCGTATTTCATATCAGGATCCTTGGCAATGACGGGAGTCCACTTGCTGCTGTCGACGCTGAAACGGACAAAGTATTGCTCGCGATCGACAGCATATGCTGTGACGTCGTTGAAGGCGATCTGAGTGAACTCGTATGCTCCGATAATGGGGATTTCGTCGGGTGTGATGGGGGTGAGGTACACCCCTTTGCCATAGTGTGTGTTCTTGACGCCTGCGATTGTCGAAGCAAAAAGTGTCTTGGTCTTCAGAATACCTTGGTAGCCTGCCAGGTTGGTGTAATGGCAGAGGGTTTTGGGAACCTTTGGAGGGTTGCGGTGGAGGTCCATGATTGCCAGAGGAGCGGGACAAAGCGGGATAATGGCAAAGCTCGTATTTGGGGCGGGTAACCTAATCAGGATATCAATTGTTGAAGAAGTCGTTTGCTCCATGGACAGAAGCCTCCGTCTTTATATAGATATTCGCAGCTTCAATGAAACAATGAGCCAATCACCATGGTGAAGATCACACATTTGTCGAAACCTGGAGAGTTGGAGCCATGGGTGCAGGTTGAGACCGAACTGATGAAGGTTTAAGCCGGCAGATACCAGCTTCAACTCATTTACTTGTCCCACGGTAGTGGCGGTCCCGGCGGCTTTGGATTTCTCATTGGCACGCGATCGGCGTTATTATGTTCAGCATACATGTCAGCAACATAAGCTTACTAAATCCTGCGTGAGCCCTACCAATAACACAACGCGTGAAAGGCCTCACTTATCCTGGCTTACACTTTGGGCGTCATCATCAGACCACAAAAGAGCCATCAAAACGAACGGTGAACTTGGTGATAGGGTCATCACACAGGCATGAACCTCAGTTTGTCAGGCGATCGTTCACTATGTCCACCGCCTGGCTAAAACACGGGAAGACCCTAGTCAAGTTTGGGGCTAAAAAAATGCTTGAGAACCTCGAAGTAGCAAATCGGTTGCTTTCTTTTGAACCAAGAAATTTTGACCTGGCCAGTGTCACATGTTCGCATCAGTTCCATGATTTCAGTTACCCCAAACAACAGTAAGCTTCGCCAGTAGCCACGCGTCAATTTGCTCTTCGTTGCCTTTGAAGCAGAAACGGGAACATTGATCGTTTGTCGCACTCTCAGGCGGCATGAATCGCCCACAGAGCCTCCAAAATCCTTGTTTTCCAGAATGATCTTGGGTTGATGGAGAGCATAGATACATTCCTCCTCATCCAGACAGTATTCGGACGTAAGGAATAAACTCTCTGGATCAATTCCCTTCTTCTTGACCACATTCCAAATGTGCTCGGTGTCTTGAGACTGGTGGAGGGATCTTCCAGCACCCGTGATCGAATCATATGCGTCTTCGACGTTCGTGAGAGCTCGTTCAAGAACCAAATGAACCAGCGTTGCCTCCTTTCGCTCTTCTCTGATATTCTTGGGGGCATATAGCCTATTTTCAGCCATTCAGTCGTCATTTGTTTCCACAGTCTCACAGACCCGGAGCGAAGCAGACTAGGGTTGACTGACGCGTAGCGACTGTTCAGCAAGGCCCGAACAATGTCCACATTGCCTCGACGGCATGCCTCGATCAGTCCAGATTGAATACTTTGTCTCGCCGCAGATCCAAATATCTCCGGGTCAATTGAATCCTTGTCGGAGTAGAAGTGGTATAAGATACTCTTGAGGATCTTTACTTAACCGTTATCAATAATATGTCTAACGATATCTAACGTTGCTCACCCACTTACGGGCCACCCCCCCATGTGGGCCACCCCAAAATCAGACCCCTCAATATTATACCCTCAATTCAACCCGAATTTTCGACCCGTTCCGATGCAACGATAATACAGTCCTCCGAGTCACTAGGTAATTCAGGGCCGCTGATTTCACCTAGACTATCCTCTTTATCGCCTGCCTCGATTTGGGCCCTGTGGATAGCTTCAATGTCGGCAAACTTCGAATTTGGGCTAATCCGGACCCTCTTCTTCTTCCTAGGTCGTGCCTGTTCTAACTGCTGTTCTAGG
>NMXI01000109.1:0-53690 GCA_002851675.1 Verticillium nubilum
GGCCCCCCCCCCCCCCCTCGTGTGATTCAGCGTCTCGGCGGAAGAGGTTGATGTCCAGGCAACACTGAAAGGAGCTGCTTCAGATTGCAATGGCCTCTAAAAGCAAATAAGACCGAGGAGCCAAGGTACTCGGTGTGCCGACGTGTGGCAGCAGCAATCCTCTCATTGTCGCAACGTTCATCATCCTCCGCAGCTCTCCGCCATCCACCCCATCTTACGCCTTGGGACGGACTGGTTTGACCCACCGAGCTGCAGCAACTGGCATGGATGGCATGGCTCCTTTCTCATCAACCGGTGTGCATGGGGGTGAGCGGTGCGTTGGTTCGGTCCCTGGTTCCTGGGGTGAAGCTGTCCCAAGTGGTTTTTTTTTGGACTACTGACTCGGCCCAAACCAACGGCTCGGGTCGGGTCGTCAGGAACGGAACGGACTCAAGTGCAATGGGGCTTCATGTCCACATGCTTGCTGCTGAAGGGATCAAACGACGCCATCGTGAATGTCAGACATGTCGGCGACGGTGAGTGAGCGCTGCTCTTGCTCTTGCTCGAAGGCCCTCCCCTCACCTCCCCTGACAAGACTCTGGATTTTCCAGCTACGTCACGACGAAATAGATTGACAGGAGAATCCTCGGTGGGAGGTCAATCAATAACCCTCCATCCTCGCGCTACCACCTCCGTTGTCGGGACGCCGGCCAAAAACCACGTGTCGATCAGCCGGCTCCCCATCCTTCTACCAAAGGCTGCCGTACTTATACGGAGCGAAAGGGTTGCGCTGTGCCCTGGTTTCCGACCTGATGCTGCAAAGTCGTCATCAGCCTCTATTTCCCACGGTGTCAAGCCTGGAATATTCGCCGGGCACCTGGCTCGATTGGGCATACGTTGCAACGCCCATGTCCAGCCATCGCCGCTGGCACCGGTCCGACTGTCTCAGCATTTACCCAGGCGGCCAGGAGACCATGTTAGAGGGTACAAGTACGTCGGAAGATCTACACCGCCGTTGCTCCATTTGCTGTTCTTCAAGCCTGGGGAGGAACTTCAGGGCCATCAAATGCCTCAGGCGTCCCTCCACCGCCAGCAGGAGGCGCGCTATACCACGATTCGGCGATCGAAATGCGGGCAGACCGGGCGGGTCATTTCTGCTGCCCTGCCCTGCGGGCGTCAGGCAAAATCTCCTGGCCTCATCGAGCAACCGATCAAGACGACGTCTCCACACTCGGTCTGGCTTCTTTCAAGGAAGGTTGCGGCTTGGGGGGGGGATAGGGACCTGTGACCGACCACCTTGAGGGTTAGACGGAGGCAAAGAAAGGCCAGCAATCACGATCGGGGCCCCCAAGCAACCTGTGACGCCAGTCATTCAGCTCTTTGCAACGGACTGACTTCGCCTTGTTTATTACAGGGAGACGGACGATGATCTGATGAGCTCTCTTCAACGCAACCTTCCGTTCCCGTCATCGTCTCCGACCGTACCGGTCAACCTGAAGAACTTGCGGTGTCGGACAGCCTGAGAGTCTGGGCAACAAGGGCTTGAGTGGGTTTCTTCGTAACAAGACGACCCAAGCCGGCGCACTGGGTCGTTCCGTTCCACAACATCATCGTCGCTAGCGCATCCATCCAAGACGGGCGACGATAGCCAGCAGTGAGTGTCGGTTCTGCTGAGTTCCCCAGCCATGTCATGTCGTCAAGGCCCAGCCATGTCTCGAATTGTCTGCTCGGGTGGCTCTCCATGGCTCCGTTCAGCACCAATCGCAAATCTCGTTTCCACGGACGGGGTTTATGGGGTCTTCCAAGACCCCGAGCAAGGGAAGGGGGCTTTCCCACGGGCCATGCCCAGCTTTCAGGCGTAGACAAGCCCCCCCCCCCCCCATATATGAAGCCGAGAGAAAGGGCCAATGGCTGGCGTCCCAGGCCACTTTGGCTTTTCCAGTGGCACGGTTCTGGGAAGCCTAGCGCTGGGCCAAGAACCGAGAGGGCTTTCCAAGTGTCTCGAGGCCGTGACTCGAAGCCCGCCGTCCCATCTGGCCTACAGTTCTGCGCTGCGACAGAATCTGTCAGTGGAAATTGCGCGTGCCATCCTGTGTCGTCTCGGACAGCACCGTTCAGGCGGGCCGCAGCTGAGAAGGTCATCACCAGCGACGTTTCTCGCCGACCATCTGTCGGTCTGATGCGAGCTGGTAGCTCCAACTGCCGCCGCATCTGGTGCGATCGGCACTCGAGGGAGCCAGGTGCGCGCATTGCATGTCGCCAAAAATGTCCCCTCGCTTTGACGAATTGCCGCCGCAGCCGTTTGGGGAATCAAGACAGGCCACCCGCGCGTGTTGAAGCACGCACGTTCAGCGCCAGGCGTGGGGGGACGCAAAACGACAATCAACCGGCGAAAAGCCACACAATCTGCTCAAGCGTTGAAAAGCCGCGTGGTCTTCCAGGTGCGTGCAGCTTATTGTAGCTAGTCTTTGCCCTGAGAGAGGTCCGAATAGACTGGACTGAGCCAGGCTTGCTGGGGGCCACGTGAGATCGGCGACCCTTACCCCCCAGGCAACCAGATACACCATGTCGTGTGTAACATGATGGCTGACGGCCGGGGCAGCAAGCGAAACTCTGATTTGAATGTGTTGGAGTCGTTAGACATACGAGTCCTCCTGAGTACTAATAAGCGGGCTTGTCGGTCAGGGGTGCAGGGGCATCTGTTTATGATTACTCCAAGCCAAGGGAATCACTCGGGTCCCGCGACGGCAGATGCGATGTGAGAGTGGTTGCGCATTGCAGGGCGGCTATTTTTGTGCTTTCTCGAGTGATTGACACGTCTGTATGCCATGCTTGAACGTGGTCTATGAGACAACATAGATCCTCACAGAACCACCACCCATAGTACCTGAGTAGGTCTCGACCTCGGCCGGCGGGAGCTGTACAAGTAATCACGCGATAACTCACTCTCATTTTGACTCGACAACACGCCATGCCATGTCTCGGCAGATCAAGAAAGCACTGCCCGAATGCTCGTTTACGTTGCCTGCCGGCGGTACAGAAACCTTGATGGCGGAGCTTCTCCTCTTTATTGTTCACCGTGCTCTCCTTGTCATCATTACTCAGCGGACAGTCGCCTCACACTCCGTCCTTTTCCCCGTCGCTACGTACTTTTGGCCGTGAGACCAGAAGCTTGCACAGCAGATTGACAGCCCCGTCCTCGCAGAACCTAGAGACGATCCTAGATGGAGGGTTACATCGTAGTGGCTAAGCACATGTGACATGGCGACTCATCTTCCATGTTTGACTTGGGTTATGACTCGCTCTCACCCTTACAGAAACCCCTTGGAGATTAGTAGCTACCGCACGATCGTTCTGAAGCCATCCATCTGGAACACACTGAGGGGCTGCTTCTTTCTTCAACGGCAGTCCCCTCTGCGGCCGACCTTTCCGGGCGTTCCGCAAATCAGCCAACCGATGGCCAAACCACCCAACACACCAATCAGTGGGGGGAGGCCTCAGGTCAGGCTAGAATATTAGGTTCGACAGCTGCCCAATTTGAACTTGGCGCTCGATATGAGATGGCCTCCGCCGCTGCCGTAGGATTGACCGTTGCTGTAAACCGATCCTTGCACAGCCCAGGCTCCTGAGTTGCACCGTAGGATTCTGCCCTTCACCGGGGGCAGAGAGAACTTCTCCCTCGATCAATTTCACTGATTCAAGGAGGCCTGCCGAACATCAAACTATAATGACACTGCGTTCCCGCTGATGGGACGGTGAAATGGAACGTTAACTGCGGAGGTCCATAGTAGCACGCGTGTCTTGCATCAACAGCTCCTCCCTGCGTCCCCGGTGTGCATGTGGTTTGGCGGGCAGAAGATCGAGATGAATATATTAAGTTATAGCCTTAAGGGTGGACTAGCCTTGTGCGAGGGGGTCCGATTGAAGCATAGGTCGTGTAGCATCCTGAGTAATTCTGAGTAATAGTCCAGGCCAACTTGTGCCCTGTTTCTGCCATGCCATCAGATCCTTTGGCTGCCAGGTGAATAATTGAGCAATGCCTCCCTCGGCACTGTATTCGTGATGTACCGCAAGCCACCGGAGCAATCAGAAACCCGACTTATCTCGCTACAACAGTGGCATGCAGCTCGGTCTCATGAGACAAGGAGATCACCGGAGAAAGGCGACTTGGCTGTTCCCCCGACTCCGAGACGTTGTTCAAGCTGTGGCTTGCCGCCGTGAGCCGATTGCATCACCGGAGAATGCAAATCGGGTGTTTTATGTTGCATGCACATGGTTTAGTGTGACTCCAGGATTGGTGTTGTATCGCAGCAGACATTTGGACACCACTCGTGAGAGGGTCATGGAGGGCAGAGCGTCTTGCCACGTTTGTTTGTCTGTGTATGACGGTGAGCTCAAGTGTGATTGACGTTTGGCTCGCCATTGCCTGCCTTTTTACTGTTTGGACATCGTGATATAGTCCCTGTTGGTGAATGCGTTGATACGAAGGCCGATCATTGCTTTCAGCATTCTCATTGGTCCTCTTGTCTGACCTCTGCTGACACAAAAAAATGCAAGATGCCGGAAACGGATGGACGAGATTGATGCTGACATCAGATAATGCGGGGTCATGTTGGAAGGCAAGAACGACTACCTCCAAGCAACATCAACACATCTTGTGGCCGAGCAGCACCCCTTCTGTGAGCAGATACTTGCGGCCGACAACCTGATCACAAGCTGTAGAGGATAGTGTGAATCAGGGACCCCAGCTACATAGTCTTCCTGAAACAAACCATCATGGGGTCTCTCATAGACAAGATTCTCGCGAGGTACACCCTGCAGCCTAATGAAACTGACACATCAGGAAAGCTCCTAGGTGCATCCTTCACCGTTGTAAGGAAGCAAGGTTTGTTTCCCTCAGCACAAGTGACGACCCGATGCTCACGTTCTACAGAGATCTGGTACGCTGGAGCGTCAGGCCGCCAGGATTTCCATCTCACAGCGTCCCCTTGGACCGCGGGATCCTTCTCATGGATCGCATCAATGACAAAGCTCATCACTACTACCTGCCTCCTGCAGCTCGTGGAGCAGGGAGGAGTCGGCCTTGATGATGACGTGCGGCGTCTGGTCCCACGGTTGAACAAGATGCAGATCCTCAAGGGGTTCGACGACGCTGGAAACCCCAAGCTCGAGAATAATTCGAATCCAATCACTCTGAGGTGCAATTCACTCGATTCTGCATACAGTGTCCCAACTGACGAGAGGCTAGAATGCTCCTCACCCACACCGTCGGCTTGGGCTATGATCTTGCCGACCCCGACCTCGTCCGATGGTCCGAGTCTGTTGGTCGCAAAGCCACAAATCTCGACTGGAGCCTTGACGGGTTTGACACCCCAACCAAATTCGCGCCTGGCGAGGGGTGGTACTACGGCGCGGCGGTGGACTGGGCGGGACAGCTGCTCGAGACCCTGACGGGCGACACTCTAGGAGTATACATGCAAAGTCATGTGTTTGAGCCCTTGAAGATGTACCACACTGGCTTCTGGCCTGAAAAACTTGGCCACACTCGGGAACGCGTCGTTGCGTGGTCATCCCGAGGTGATGATAAGACGAGTCTTCATCCAGGGCCTAAAATGACACCTGCAAGCCACGAGATCGAAAGCGGAGGGGCAGGGCTCTACTCGACGGCAGAAGACTATGGCCGCTTCCTACAAGGCCTGCTATCGGGCGCGCTCATCAACGAGACCACGTTGAAGGACATGTTCTCGCCCCAGCTCGACGAGAGGCAGGCTGACATGCTGAACGCGATTGCGGGATATTTCCACGACATGTTTGCCCCAGAGTTTCCTACCGATATGCGACTGAACCACGGACTTGGTGGAATGATGAACATGGCGGATGTGGAGGGGAAACGACGCAAGGGCAGCCTCGCGTGGAGCGGCATGTGCAATGGGCGCTGGTGGATGGATCTAGAAACCGGCGTCGCGGCCGCGCTCGTCGTCAATGTTTTGCCGCACGGGGACCCTGTCGTGATCAAGCTCTACGATGAGCTGGAACGAGCGGTATATGGTGAACTGCTTCAAGGATAACGGCGTCGAAAACTCTTTCTCGGTATTCGTTTGCCTATCTCATTATGGTGATTCTGGAGGCTCTACAGACTCCAGCACGTTAGCCAGTACCTGGCTGCACTGCGTTCTATACTGATAAAGCATGCGCTCGTTTCGGGGCGCGTCCATGTCTTCGGTCAGTGGAAAGTCGGACTGCTCCAGCTTTTCCAGTTCCTGCAAAGCCTTGGCCTGGATGATGGCCATAGTCTGTTCCAAGATGGGCGTGAACTCATCCGGAAGTTTGCCCGTCAGCACAGCCCTCAGGCGCTCCTGGTCGACGTCCCTGGAGTCCGACGAAACGGTGATGAGATCTCGCTGCTCAGGTGTCGTCTGAAGGAGAAACAACTCCCACACTAGGGCATCTTGCACGTGGCGGAAGGCGGACAGCACCGAGGAGGGGTCGATGTCAGGAAGAATCAGCTGACTATGGGCCGCGACAGAGCTGGGATCCGCTGCTGGGCGAAGGGAGAAAAAGTAAGAGCGCGGCGGGGTCGTGTCTGCGAGGGAAGAGGCTTCTTGGTCGACTATCCGAAGCTGCAGGTGAACGTAGTCATTGTGCAGGGCGGGCGATTCGGGGACTATGAAGCCGTATGCCAGCATAAGCTCCGCGTTGGTCTTCGAGCCATAGTTGTTAAAGACCTGATCACCCGCATTGTAGGCGTCGAAAGTCTTGAGAACAGTCGTGCTTGTTCCCGGAGCAATATCCCAGGAAATCTTAGCCGTATGTGAATGGTTGCCAATGTCGAACAGGGGCATCAGGATGTGGAAGTCATCAATGGCGCAACCTTCAGGCAGTGGAAGGCTCTCGTAGTTTGGAACCACTCGAGACGGTCTGAAGCTGCGACTGGTGAAGATGCTGTAGGCCCAGTTGTAGAGGAGGCGTGTGTAGTCCTGCGCATTCGGCAAGGATTTGAGCAGCGGGGCTGCATGCTTGAATTCGGCCTTCAGCCGAGCCTTGATCTCAATGATGGCGGTATGGATGTTGGTGTCCTCGAGGAGTTCGATATCCCAGGAAGGCCACAGCGGCGGTAGCCACCACGAAGACAGCTGGTCCGGCTGAGGGAGCATGCTGATATAGGGATACCAAAACGACTCGCGCCCAAGAAGGTACTGTTTGACTAGGAAGAAGCGGGCGACGACGTGTGGTGGTACGGCTTCGATGAACTCTGATGGCAGAGGAGGAGAGACATCGTGGGATTCGTGACCGTGAGCTGTCAGGTCGAGGGCGTTGAGATATGAAAGTGTGAGACCGAAGGGACAGGTGACGATGGTGTCACCAGGACTGAGCTTCTGCCCGGCTCGCACGCGAAATGAGTTGCCCGTTTCGACGTCATTGAAGATTTCGACGGAAGGGTGAAGCTCACCACCGTGAGAGTTGGCCCAAGAAACAAGCGCTTCCATGGTGTTGGCGGTCTGGTCTCGCGCAGATGTGGAAGCCAAATGAACGGTCAGGCAGGCAGGCAACTTTGTATTGGAGATATGAAGATTGTGATATGGTGGGGGTGGTGGGGGTGGTGGTGGTGGTGGGGTTGTGACGTAGCTGCAAAAGGGGGGTTTACAGTGCGAGATACTCCATCCCCTACGTGCACTGTAATGCCATTTTATGTGTCTGCCACAGGTCGAGTCTTTCTTTGCCTTTTCACAATGTGACCATATTATGACGTCTCATGCACCTAGGCTCAGAGGGGGAAATATGGAAGCTCATTGCGGATTCAATCTTTTGAAAACTACACACCCATTGGACAGCTGATCTCGATCATATTCTGGCAAACGCATTCTTACTTTGATATTTCCTCGATGACCCATTGAAGTCGTGGCTCGCGTCGCTGCAGAGGTTTCAACACAGAAAATGGAGGGCTCAAATTGCTTGACTTCCAGCAGTTCAAGAGACTGTCTGCCTTATTCGCCTCATATCTCGTTGGCTCATGAAAATCATCCGCATATGCTGACTAGCTTATCTCGTGATACCCTTCTCCGTCTCCTATGGTATAATGCTGGAGGGAGTTCGAAGATTGTGGATGACTTGTTCTATACATTATAGTAGAGAATAAATGTGATGCAGACCTTCCAGAGTATCAACCGGTGAGTTTGTATCGGTCCCTTCGGCTTCCTGCCCGCGGACCAGACGGCGAGCAATCCGATATTCGGCCCTAGCACCCGGAATCTTTGATGTGGTCGCACGCTTGTGCTCTATTCCCAAAATATAAGTCAAAAGCCTTCAGGACACCATCATGAGTAAGCAACAGTTCCCAGTGAACTGGTTTGTGATGAGGTGCGGCAGGGTTCACTCTGCTCTTCCATTGGTCGGGTCAACCCGATTCGACGCCGTCGAACGGAACTATTGTTGTTCTTTGCTTCAGAGGGCAGCTTTCGCCTGTGGATTCCTTGAATGTGTTAAATGAGGTGACTTGCAGTGACCAGCAGAGTTCCATGTCATGTGTATCACCCAGCGATGTTTGTTCACCGTTGAAGCTGCCAGCCGCCAAGAGCTGTGACTGACTGCACGCCACAATGGTTTGAGTTACCACACTTCTCTTGAAGGGTGCACCCATGCCGAGCTGAAACGGGTAAAACGAAGCAGCAAATCATTCGAGATTGTAGCGAAGGTGGTACGCCTGGCATGTGCCCTGCAGATGCCCTGAGCGGGGAATCCGAGAGGACATCAGTACCATAGGCCAGTGATGCACCCGGATCAAATCTAATAAGTCAAATCATTAAACAACTAAACAAACAACCCATTTTCCTATAGTCAAATAGCTAAATACATGGATTTATAATGTTTGGATGTTTAGTAAACGTTTAAATAGATATCGAGACTCGAGACCTATAAAAAAACAGTAACTAAGCTAATTAAAACTTTATATTACCTATTATAAATAGAAGTTTATAATAGGTAATATAAATACTAATACTAGGAATCGAACCTAGACCCTCTATAATAAAGTAGAGACCTTAACTAATTAGGCTATTAACTACTATTACTAATACGGGAAAAGACCTATATATATTAATCTACTAATTAGCTAGTTTAGTCTCCTACCCTAAAAATTACCGAGGCGTAAATCCCCTACTAAAGTAGTAATTCTACTAACGGAACTATCTATAGCGTTACCTACCTATAACGTTACTATAATACTACCTATACTATTAAAGCTATCGCTACTACTACTACTATTATTAATATATCTATAACGGTCTTTAGGGCACGTCTGCTAGACTTAATTCGAACCTAACTTTTACGCCCAACGTAGTCTAATTCCGACCTCCCTACGCAGTCTGATTCCGACCTCCCTACGTAGTCTGATTCCGACCTCCCTACGCAGTCTGATTCCGACCTCCCTACGCAGTCTGATTCCGACCTCCCTACGGCGATTTACTACGGCCGGCGCTTTACTCTCGACGCGATTATTACGAGGAAGGGCTCTAGAGACGTTAGAAGAGCTTTAGTGCCTTAATAACTAGCTTCGTCGAGGGGCTATTCAATTAGGAGGGCTGTATTAGGGTGTTGACGGCGTTAATACTAACGATTCTGGGCAATAGGTGAGTCCCTGACTATCGTAAGAGCTTCATTATCTAACAAATAAGTCAAATATTTGCAAATAGAGCCAAACAAACAAACACGTCGATTTCAGCGAGCCAAATAGTCAAATACGAACGCTGTATTTGACTTGTTTGATCGGGGTGCAACACTGCTGGCATAGGCTACGAAAGCTGAACAAAAGCACCAAGCCAGGCTTCTCTGATTTTAGAAAAGTCTAGATTCCTTCGTTTCGGTCCGTTACAAAGAGGGTGTATCGGGCATGGCATTCAGCGAATGGACGTCCTCAAGGATTCAAATGGCAAAATAGTTTTGAAGGACAGCAGCCTTGCCTCCAAATTGTGAATGAGATGCCCAGTACTAAAGGCCAGTACTAAAGCTATCCTGGCATAGTGATTGGTGTGGCTTGGAGGCTTCGGAAATTCGTAAAAGAAACGTTAAATAATGATTGTATGGGACCATGTTTAGACCACGGGCATGTTGCGATCCGTCGCCGGCGCGCCACTCGCAATGAGTCTCGGTGTTCCTTGCCGACAACTGGGCTCTTTGAGCTGCAAAGGGAAAGTAGAGACTGAGAAGGCGGCTACCTGACTTTTCAATGGCTTCCCAAGAGATGCAACTGCAGGATTTGAAGGTTGCACATCGAGTCTCGGATCGAACAGCCCCTCATGCCTATTCGTGGCCTCAAGTCACCGCTTCGAAGGCTGGTCCCGACTGGCCCCCCCGCCCCTCTCACGGTGTGTTACACAGCCATTCACCGGTTCTCCAGGTTTCAAGGCTCTGGATACGTCTCACCGCCGCTCTCACGTCACAACTTGGTAGCGATGTGCCCACACAGGGGGATCTCCGACGGTTGCCGGCGGCCGCAAATTGCTCGATCCGGCACCCAGGTCTCTAGAGCGTCCAGACTCGTCATGTTCCCGACCTGATGGTGTCGATGCAATATCGAGCCCACCTACTCGGTATTGGCCACTTCCTCAAAACATGGACAGAATAGGCAGCCTAGAGCGCAAACTCGGAACACATGCTTACGCGTGTTGGGGGCGCTTACGTCCCATTCCGACGCCCCGTGGCTGTATGAGCAACGAGGCAGCATCAAGTGATGGGCTTCTTACCCATGATTTCCACCGATGGCATCCTTTACGTCGACCGGTCGTTCTCGCGGTTGAAATCTTTTCGTATTGCCGCACTCAGCCTCGTCGAATCGCGCAACCTGGCTAGTGATTTTGCACACGCTGTGATCAGTGTGATCGAGAATCCCATTCTGTTTGGATACCAATTCAACAACGTGTTCGGGTGTGGCTTACAAATGTCTCTCTTCGGTCATATTGATGACCTATGCAATGTCAGGTTCTCGGCCGCTTCACACCAGAACTTCACAGATGTACTAACGAGTTGTTCTAGGCTTCCCCTCGGAACGGCATTCCGGCGTCACTTACACTCTACCGACCTGGTCCCATGCTTCAGACTCGACGCTGTCATGGTGTTGATGGGTACTGTCGGGGCGCGATGGACACATCATTCGGTGCATGAGGCTACTTGTCGTGATGGTGTCCAGCAGAGGAAGTCAGCTCGACTTTACCGGTGGTGAAATGTGACTGACAGAGACCAAGAAGTCACTGTGAGTGAGATGAGACATGCTCAATGCTCAAAGCCGAGGGAAAGGGAAGGCAGTGTTAAGGGCTGGTCACAATACTAATTCACGGGTATAACCCGTAACAGGCAGATAAATATAAAAGCAGGACCTTCCTGCTCAGTTTCGTATTCAGACTTCCTGGAAAGCATCATCAGCAAACAGACAGAAGTCAAACCATCAATCTCAAATTCTCAACTCTTTCAATATGCACTTTGTTACCATCTCCATTGCTGCGCTGGCAATGTTTGCTGGCCTCGCCTCAGCCGGCATTCAAGCTCGCCAGGGCCCGGGTCGTCCCACCTGCACCCCCGGCCAGGTCATCTGCGGCGCCGAGCTTCGCGGTAAATCATAACGTCTCCAAAAGTGACGACTTCACTGACTTTCTCAAGACATTCTCGGCCGGCCCGTTTCTCAGCTCGAGAACGCCATCAGGGCCAAGGGCGTCACTCCCAACCCCGCCCGCATCGACGGCATCTACCGTTGCACCACCGTCAGCTCCTCGACTCCTGACGGCATTGTCTGGCTGGCTGCCTGCTTCGCTGAGGACGGCCAGACTGAGGCTATTGGCAAATGCGTGCCGCAGTTCTCGCAGTTCCCCTCCAACCGAGATGCGTTCTGTCGCAACGGCCCCGCTACTCCCGCCTCGAAGTAGGCATCTTTCATCACTGAGGCTTGCCGCCCGAACGCGACTCCATGGTCAAGATTAGTCGCAGGAGGGAGGAGGCAGGCGGAGAAAGGTTTCTTTTGTTATTGACCATACTCAGCACGCTGGCCAGCTAGTCATTCATTCGAGTTATGTTGTCGATTACCTAACCAGACTGATAACAAATACATATGATTTGGATCCAATTTTGGAGAAAGATAGTGCCCCTATTGCACCATGATATAATCTCAAAGACCAATCCACTGCCGGCCTGGCAGGAGAATATCAACATTTCAGGAGGAGTAAGCCGTGCAGCTTGGTCGATGGGATAACATGGAGTGAACTCATCATTGGGGAAAGTACTGTTACATTGGTCAGCTGCCGATAAGCAGACTATGGATTTGTGTCTGGAGCCTGTATTCTGATCCAGCAATGGGTAAGGAAGTCGTGGGAATTGAACCATGTTCAACTCACTCCCCTAAAGAGGAATACAATGGTCGTGGATGTCGTTCAAGGTTCTAAATCGAGACCGTTTGTGAGTTAGCAGAACTTCAGTTAACCCCTTAAGTGTTGGGCCAAAACTTCACGTGTGCGATGGACATGTCACCAACGAGAACAAAAGTTAGAAAAGGGCTATCGCTGTGCGGACCGCAGATATTCGTTGCGTGGACTGAAGTCAGTGTGCTGCTTGGCTTACACCTGTATCGGCGAGAACAAGAGTTCATAGACCCAAACCTTGACAAGACGGAAGCTATCTTGAACCCGTGGAAATGCCTTGGGCGAAAGTGGAATTTTGGTGGCAGTGAACATGGCTCAAAGATCTGAAATGGCAAGCGAAATCTGAACGCACTTTGTCTCTCAAGAGCAGAATGACGACAATGATGTCAGGGATGTTGAAATGATCTGATGGGAAGAAGTCCAAGAAATGGCAGTCGGTTCGAGGGACATCTGGCAATCGTATGATCATGACATGTCGGACGATCAGTCATCGCAAAGCTCTTCCAAGGATCATACCGCTCGATGACTGGCTCTAGATTGATTCAAATAGAATTCCTCGATAAATTCAAGAACCACTCGCACTTCGATGGCCAACGATGCACATTTCCGCAGCCGTAGTATCTGGCAATGGGGTGGGGGAGAGTCGGAAAACGTTCGATATGGGTAGGTACCTTACCTACCTTACCTAGGTAGGTAAGGTAGCGAAAGAAGGATGTCGGGCCTTTGGCCAGGCTGAAGGAGCCCCCCCAAAGCGCTGTGCCCCGCTATTGACAGCGCCAAGGCCTAAGACTACCCCGCAAATGTGCTGCCACACCCCCGCCAGCTTGTTCCCGCCAGCTTCGTCTGTTGAGCTTGTTTCCTCTTTCTGCCTTTGCGACAAAAGCAGGTACGCTGCCAACCCAAAACCCCCACACAAGCATCAATGCATCGCAATGAATTGAGTTTTGTGGCGAAATGACCAAGCTCGAAAACCTGGCAACAACCGGCCGGAAGCCCGACAGTGATCAGATGAAACTGGTTCAGGCCATGTAGGCGGCCAGCCGTCAGGGAACGCCTCCAGCCCCCCAGTCCTTCCCTACGTGGTCGGTCGTGACTGCCACCAGCACGTCAATGAACCTGACCAGGCGAATGATCGATCAATTCCTTCCCGCCTCGGGCTCGTAACCGTCACGAGGCAAGGGTAGTCAGTAGACCCCCATCCCAATTGGCGAGAACCTCGGAACATGGCGACTGCCCCGCACCGACACTTCCCGTAATCCAAGCACGCACGCATATCACGACAAGGCAGACCCGGCAGCCACCATCGCCATGGACTTTACAGTGAGGATTTGGTTGACACGCCTTGAGGGAAGGAGGAGTCATGATCAATCAACATTGTTGGTGGCAATCCCATCGGTATTGGCAAGACGCCGGGTTCGGCGCCAGCCCGGTTGCAGCAAGCACAACCCCAAGGGGCCGCCTAGCTGCAGGCTGGTCACTTCTTTCCTGCCAACGAGGGTGTCGGAAGCTCTCTGCGTCACGTCACCACCGCAGCTTCTGCCTCCGATGTACCATCTCACCACTTCGAGATTGGTAGACACAACAGCCCACCGCCCGTCACCAATGGTTCCTGACCGGTGGTATGCTTTCTGTTACGGCTTTGGTCTGAAGTACCTTATGCCGACCAGATGAGGAAGGACGGGTGGCGGTCGACGGCGTTTGGCGGGCTCACGACCGTAAGACCTGAGACCGGTCTGGAAATCGACCAAGACGATGTCGTCCCGTCCCTCCTTTCTGATGCTCCCAGAGCACTTTCCCTTTTATACGGCAAGCGCCAGATTGTTCCCCTCGTCATCTGCCCGAGTCCTTTGCCTTGCCCTCTTTCACCGCTCTCAATCCTCTCGAGTCTTCCCTTTGACAGTTTCTCATCTACTGATCCGTCCATCAACGCCTTGGGGTGAACACCGAACTCTTCGCGAGTACTTGACCATCTTCCCATAGACCAATTGATTCAGAAACTCAATTCACCCTCTGATCCCACCTGTCCCAGTCTGGCCACCATGACGCCCAGCCAGGGCCGCAGGTTCTCGACGGGCACCTCGGTGCACCGAAAGAGACAGATGAGCACTATGCACGAGCAGGGAAACACCTTCGGCCCAGCTTTGACAGTCAGTAGCCTTTTCATCGTCTCTTCCATGTCCAACCTGCTTGTCTGCGTTCCAGCACCGCCCTGCTGACATCTATATCTTCTTCTCCAGACCCTCTACGTCGGCATCTCGGCGGTCTTCGCCGACGATCACACAGCTGTCGTCGCCACTGCCATCCACGATACCATCTACCTTGTCGACTTCACCGTCAAGCATGTTGTTCTTGACGATGCTCTTCACATGGGCGAGGATGCCATTGCCGACTACGTCATATCGACCCTCGAAGGCTACGAGCGTGAGAACTACTCCAAGTTTATCGGCGCCGGCCTCCCCACAACTCTCAAGTACATGAGCCCTTCCCTGTGCTCGCGTCTCTGGCTTGAGCTCGACATTGTTCCTGTGGTCACACGACCCGACGACGAGCACAGGGGGAAGAACTTTTGGGACGTCAAGCGGGTTGATGAACAGGCCGACTCCATGGCTCGCAAATGTATCATGAACTTCGGTCCATCTCTGGTTCCTCTTCTGCAGGTCGGCTTTCGTGGCGTGGTTCAGACCGATGCCGGATTCCGTGTCCACCTCACCACGGTGCAGAACCACAAGGACACTTGCGGCCCTGCCACTTGGGACGCCATGATGCACTACGCAACGAAGCTGCGAACCAACAATGTCAAAGTGGCTTTCTTCAGCAGCACTCCTCAGGGCGGAGGCGTTGCCCTTATGCGGCACGCACTCGTACGTTTCTCTCGAATGATGGGTGTGGATCTGACGTGGTACGGTATGTTTGCTCCTTGTTTGACGCAACCTACGCGTCTGCGCCCCCCCCCCCCCCACATTGTAGTCGCTGACATCACTTGGTAGTTCCCAAGCCGCGCCCAGGCGTTTTCCGCATCACCAAAAACATCCACAACATCCTCCAAGGCGTCAGCCACCCCGACCAGAGGATCAGCTCGGAAGAGAAACAGAGCATCATTGACTGGATCACCGAAAATGCCAATAGATACTGGTTGTCTGAGGGCGGCCCCTTGCGTCCTCCTGAAGAGGGTGGTGCTGACGTTGTCATGGTAAGTAAGAACTTTATCCCTTTAAAGACCACAAAGGACTCAGGTACTTCAAGGCCTGACCGCCCGCCCCATGCTGCGGGGAGCGGTCGGCGTCAGCTCGTGCGGGGGCAGCCACTCACACTCCTCACACCTCTGCCAGAGCACTGTGTATAGTGTCAATGCTGACGTATGGTCCACAGATTGATGATCCCCAAATGCCCGGATTGATCCCTTTGATCAAGAAAATGACGCCGAACCGACCCGTACTCTACCGCTCGCACATTCAGATCCGCAATGACCTGACTACCAAGGAGGGAACGCCACAGGCTGACATCTGGAACTTCCTTTGGAGCAACATCCAATATGCCGATATGTTCATTAGCCACCCGATCCCCAAATTTGTCCCTCACAACGTCCCCTCGGAGAAGGTCGTGTACTACCCCGCCACCACTGACTGGCTCGACGGTTTGAACAAACCCTTGAATCAATGGGACACTGGGTACTACGGCCACATCTACAATGCCGCTTGCCACAACCAACGCATGACTGAGGTCGCTTGGCCTGCGCGCAAGTACATCATTCAATGTGCTCGATTCGATCCTTCCAAGGGCATCCCCACTGTCATTGACTCCTACGCCGAGTTCCGGCGTCTCTGCGACGAGCAAGGCGTGACTGACGTTCCTCAGCTAGTTGTGTGTGGCAACGGCTCCGTGGATGACCCGGATGCCAGCATGATCTACGATCAGACCATGACCCAGATCGAGGAGCACTATCCCCATCTGAAGCATGACTGTAGCATTATGCGTCTCGAACCCAACGACCAGCTCCTCAACACAATGCTTGCCAACGCCCATGTTGTGCTCCAGCTCTCGACACGCGAAGGCTTTGAGGTCAAGGTGTCCGAGGCTCTTCATGCCGGCCGTCCTGTCATAGCCACACTGGCTGGAGGTATCCCTCTTCAGATCAAAGACAACGTCAATGGTTTCCTTGTTGAGCCAGGCGACTGGCGAGCTGTTGCCGGCCATCTTCTTGCGTTGTTCACTGACGACGAGTTGCATCAGAAGATGAGCCACGCCGCGGCAACGGGTGTCAGTGACGAGGTAGGCACGGTAGGCAACGCTCTGGGTTGGTACTACCTCGCAGCCAAGTGGGCTGAAGTTGGCGTCAAACCCGGTCTGCGTGGTGATCGGAAATGGGTCAACGACATGGCTCGTGAGGAGGCTGGTAAGCCATACGGCGAGGGCGAGAACCGACTGCCTCGCCACTTCACGCAGCAGACGGAGCTTCCGATTGTGGATGGCGAACCTGTGCAAGCCTGAGTGGTTTCGAGGGAAGATTGTGCTAGAGGTTCGCTGTAGAGACAAGACTATGAAGGGGGTGGTATTTGGCAGCGCCGTCTACTATACGATGCGGGTTCTTCTGTCAATTCGGGCGCGATTGTTTGTCTTGTTGTGGCCTACGTTTGCATTCTTCCTGTCCTTAATGTACCTTTCCAATGATGAAAATGATTCAGTTTCCGCATCGATTTGCTTCAGAACCTGCTTTTGGACATCATTTGAAGACACTATTGAAGGACTCCAGGATGGCAAGGAATCACCGATGCGGCTCGCCGCTCACAAGGTGGTGTATGCAAAAGCGAATATCGGGGAACCACAGCCAGGGCATTTTGTCGGTGAATGAGTAGTTGTTCATGCGATCAAGGAGGCTGAACAGTGATTCGGTGAGTGTGAGGTGACAGGCTAGGCAGGGCTATTGAGCGCGGCGCCATTGGCTGAGGATACCGGCCTGGGTTTAGCCCCTGCAGTAGCCATCAAAAGCTCCGAGGTTGTTCGGAGCATATCTTGGTACAGGCTTTCTAAGAGACGTCAACAACTAGGTTGCACTTCAAGTTAACTTCATATAAGATGCTGTAAACTATTGACAGCTTCCCTCTTCTTATAAGTTCCTAAATTATATCTGCCCCCGAGTCTACTTTCTCAAGCCACATCGTTCGTCCTACAGCAAGGCCTGTCCGTTCAGCATGTCTCTCATCCCATCTAAAGAGAGCTTTCTCGGGCTTTTCCACCTTGCCGCGTTCTCTACACTTCTCGGCACTCAATTGTTTCAGTCCTTTATCAATACCAAGATCTGCTACCAAGCCCTACCCAGGTCTGCCTTCACTAAACTCCAAAAGCGCCTCTTCCCCGTGTACTTCAAGGTGCAGTCCATCCTCGTCCTGTCTACGGCTCTCACCTTTCCTCTGGGCCCTCTCGCTCTGCTGGAAAGCCCGAAAGACTTTCTGCCATTCATATTGGCTGGCATAACGACGTGTACAAATCTTTTTGTCTTCGGGCCAAGAACTGTTGCGGCTATGGTTCGCTGCATCCACCAAGGTGTGTGGTCTTCAGTTCCTCGATGGCCAAGATACTGACTTGTCACAGAAACAACGGACAAGAAGAATGTTCTCACCGCACGGGAGGCAAGTCAGGAGATGCGAGCTTATCGGAAGGACTTTTTGAGGAATCACGCCATGAGCATCCATCTCAACCTCCTTACGATTGGAGGCATCTTCCTGTACGGCGTTAGGCTTGCCATGCGTCTTGATTGGGGTAACAGTTGAACTTGACGGCCGTAAATGTCAAGTCAGACTAGTGGTAATTGTTGGAGTCTGCAATGGGGAACCGGGCCGGATGGAAGAGAAAATCAATGGCGAGAAGAAGGGATTCAAGAATAAAGATGGCTCCCTGCCAAGTTTGGCTCAGTGCTCACAGAGGTTGAAAGAACCAAACTGCTGCTCGACCGCCTCGACCATACGCGTCCTCTCTTTCATCAGATCCAGTCTCAGCTCCTTCGCCTTTTCCAGACTCATTGGATAGTCCGAGACCTCGTGCCCAACCATGTTGACGATCTCCTGGGGCAGGCCCTTGAAGTTGTACTCGGCAAGCCTCTTCTCCGCCCACCAATCGTGCTGCTGCGGCGGGACATTTCTTGTTGAGCAGATGCGGTAGTTTGGATCCACGAGCCACAACACGATGAATCTACGATGCCCCGGCTTTGTGCGGTCAACAAGTCCAAACGAGCCGACGGCATGCTGCAGCGTGTTGGGGAAAACAAGCATGCGGCCCTGTCGGGTCGAGACGCTGCCCAGCTCCTGGACGGCGTCGGACGAGTCAAAGTTTTCTACCCCGAAGATGGTCTCCAGGCCCTCGAACTGACCCTGCTCGTAGGCAAAGTCCATGGCACTGTCCTCACTGTCGACCTCCTGACGGAACGACAGCCGGGACTCGGTCACATTCTCGACATCGTAGTAGTAGATGGCCGTCGCGACAATGTGCTCGTTCTTCATGCCCTCGACGTGCCAGCTGCCGCCGGTGTAGTCGGGCTTCTCGGGTGTCAGCTCGATGGACGACAGCTTGACAATGACCTGCAGGCCTCGGTCGCGGAATTCCTTCTCGAGCGAGACGTCGTAGACCGGGACCTTGGCATCATGATCACCATCCGTGGTTGTCGTCTCGACATCACTTGAATTGACAATGGGCTTCATGAGGCCCTCCTTCCACTGCTCGTATGTAGTTGTCGTGCCCGGCTCAGGGTGAGCGAATGAACGGATGCGCTTCCACTTTGCATCGACGGCCTCCGAGATGGCCGACCTGAACTCGTAGTTGTTGCGGTTCGGGTTTTCGCTGATCTCTTCCAGCCTGGTCAAAAGGAGAGTGCCGGGGACAGTTTCCGGATTGGCCGGCCAGTTGATTTCCTCATCCTCGTCGTCTTCGTCGATTTCGTATGGGTCTCTGGTGAAGTCAGGCCGGTCTGGCTGGGCGAGGTATTCCTGGATTTTCTCCCAGAGCCCGGGAAACGTGGCGTCACTGATCGAGTTGGCCTCCATGTTCGAGTATTCCGCCCAGTCCGGATAGTCGGGCGTAGCGTGGGCTCCGTAGGTGACGATTCGCGGCGGAGCACGTCCCGCGGGACCCCTTACCAGAGCTTCGTTCCACAGAGGGATGCAAAGACCGATGAGCTTCTCGACGGTTTGGTATAACGCTTTGTGTTTTTCCGGGTGGAGGTTGTTGATGTAAGAGGTGATCTTGACGTCCGTCCCGGTGTCGCCTTTGAACTCAACCTCGCAGGGCAGCCATTGGAAGAAGCTGGACCAGAGACGGCCGTCAATGTTGCGATCCTCACCGACAATCGGCGCTGCCTCGCCGAGGCCGGTCGAGGCGAGAAGATCGTCCAGGTCAACGCGACCTCCCTGGCTTAAGACGCGGGTGATGCCGAAGCGCAGGGCGAAGAGGGAGGGATGAACGAGGTTCAGGACCTGGTCATTCGAGCCGGGATGGTAGTCTCTCTGGTTCTCAGGGACGGCCAGCAAGGGGGCAACCCCGGCTTTCAACTCGGCTGTGAGTTCGGGACTGACCACATTGTCGGCCTTGACGCAACGACTGGCGGCGTCATAGACTCGGACGGCGCCACTGGCTTCAAATGCGGCAGCCTTGTCGCGCAGTTCCTCAAGACACCAGTCCCAGGCTTTTTGGCTTATGAGCTCATCGATAGCCGTGGCCTCGGCAAACCACTTGCTGGTGATGTCGTCGTCGAAGATCTTCACTTGCCAGTTTTGCTTGTCGGTGACGGCGTCCATGAGACGCATCATGGCTCGCTCGCGGACGGTCAAGATGTGGGCGTTCCAGTCGTTGATTCCATGACTGAATGGCTTTCCCAGCCCCTCGCTGACGGCATTCGGGGCGTGTACATCACACATCTTGTCGAATGCGTAACGGTTGAAGCCTGGGACTTGAAGAGGGCCGTTGCCCGAGTTGTCGAAACGATCCCCGCCGTTGATTTTGGTGGGCGCCATTTGACCAGCGAGTAAAATCGTAAAAGTTGGAAATGGCGGAGTGAAGTGAGGGGTCTCAGGGCGGGCGGTCGAAAATATGATGATTTAATGGGTAGCGCTGGGGATCGAGATTCTAGACGGCTTGACTTCGTAATGGTGCTGGCTTTTATGTAGAGATGGTGCCCCGTGGACCACTGCCTTTTCACCAGGACTCTCCAGGCTGAAACTGTGGGTCGGAGGACGTGAGACCAGGATGAAGGAGCAGGAGAGGTTATCATTCACGATCAAGGTGGAGGTGAACTTGAGAACATGGCACGATGTTGTTGAACCGCCGACATCGCGAGGGGTTGTTGCCTGGATGGCTGAAGGCCCGTGCAGGAGCTGAAAACACCCCCTTTGCCAGATAAATCGTGTAATCGTGTGATATTTCCGATATCGTCAATTCCATGTAAGTGCACAATCCCCGCCAGTCTCCCTCCTTCATGTTTTCGGTCATGTGATGTGGAGGATTGATCAAGCATCAATTCCTTCCTCTTGTTCGATCTTCTCTTTACCCAGGCACCATTTGTCCTGCAACTTCTTATCCAGTGTCTGCGCATACACGTCCTTGGGCCACCACTCGCCCCAGCTCGTCAGGAAGATCTGCTCGGGGTCTTCCGGCAAGTCATCACGATCGAGCGCACGCAGAATGTTTTCCGCCCCTTTAGTTCGCATGCATCAGCAATCGTGCCCCAAGCCTGTAAGGGGTCGGATTTTCAGCTTCACTCACCTTCAGGGACAGTCTTGGCATCAGGCAGGCCAGTGGGGATCATTCCTCCGCCCCGCCCAAGGCCAGTCCCTGGGATCAGGCCCGGCGACACGGCCACGACGGTGCATTTCCCAGAGAGATCACGCCGCCACCAGTGCGCTGCCAGCAGGTTGACGAACTTGCTCTCGCAGTAGACGGTGAAGGAATTGGCACCAGATCCGCCCACGAGGTCCTTATCGAGCGCACCTAGCCGTCACGCACAAGCGTCAGCACTCCGTTCCCCCAGGGCATCGTTCCTCTCAAGAGCCTACCAATATCTGGGACGTTCCGCACGGCGCCGGAAGAGACGAAGACGACGCGCGATTGAGATGCAACGAGCTTCTCGCGCAATTGATGCAGGAGGTAGTGTTGCGCTTCGCCAGTCAGCAACCTCAGGGAAACAGCGCCGCAGGAGAAGAACTCATCATACAAAGATGGTTGACAACGTAGGACTCGCACCACTTCGAACCATGGGGCCCGGGTTCCTCGGCGCCGTTCGAGATGGCAGCATTCAGCAGCACGTAGTCGACCTTGTCCCGGCCCAGCTTCTCGAGCGTCTGCTGCGCGAATGTCCTCACGCCCTTGAGGTCCGCCAACTCCAGCGGCAGGACCGTGACATTGTGCTTTGACTCGTCGAATTTGAGATCGCCGAAAGCTTTCTGGGCACCCTCGGCGTTACGCGCGCCCAGGATGACGCGGTAGGGCTGCGATTGCTGGAGAAGTTGCTTTATGGCTTCGAATCCCTGGCGGCTTGTCAGCTACCCTGCTCTGGCATGCCCTGCTTGGTTTGGAATCCTTCTGTGAAGACTCACAAGCCCTGAAGAAACGCCCGTGGCGACAATTGTTTTTTCGAGTGCAGACATCTCGAAAGAGGAAGAATAGTGACGGTAAATGAAGAATGTAAACAGGTAGATGAGGGAGCTGGGTCATCAGCTGTATGTCAGCTTGGGTAGCTTTCAGCTCTTAAGATTTATGAGCTGGGAATGAGGGGACGTGCGGAGGCCCAGCAGCTCCATGGACGCGGACTTGGGTCTTCTATGAGTCCATGACGCACTCAGTACAGCCATTTGACATGAAGCTGACCAATGCACGGCAGCTGGGACAGCGTAACATCTCACGTCAGAGGACATGCGCGTTGATGGCGCCAGTCAAGGGAGTCGCAGCACATTGAACGATCCATGGGGTCCTGGTGTAAGCCTGTAAGCCGACTGCATGAAGCAGTCATGCAACCAATGAGATGGACCATTCTCGAAAGTAAATCCATGTTGCCATTTCCGTTGTGGAGGTCGAGATGCAAGCTGCTTAACAATGCCGTTTCATTTAGCATTTCCCTTTGACTTCCAACTGTTTGAGACGACTAGAAAGAAATTGCGACAATTTACTAATAGCGACAGCTTGTGAAGTGCAAACCATGCAGCTCCAATCACATAAAGAAAAGCACACGACTTCACCAATATCGACTATGCTTTGAGTTTCCGAACCAACTTTCACTTCTTTGAAATCTGCGGCTATACTAGGTATCTTGTTGACCTTCCCTTGCGGGACCGAGCTTGCACTGGCAACCCCCAGCACGCCATCATCGTTTCCATGTCGGAGCCACGTCAACTGAGTCTGTCTCGTGCTTCCCCCAAAGCCCTGCACTTAACACGCCCATGGCTCAGCGATCGAGATCACGATACTCGATGGTGTCCTTTGAAGTGTACGTGCCAATGACGCCGCGTCTTCCGACCGACTCGTCTTCACCCATGGCGAAAGCTCCTGCCTTGCGAGGACACATGCAAGCATCATTATCACACACCGAGTTTGCGATCTTGTTCCATCTGTCGCAGATGACGGGGTGCTGATCTCTGGCTTCGACGTTGTTCTTGCACTGCCAGTACTTGAGGTCGGCCACGCCGTATTTGGTTTGACGCATCTTGTTTGTGAGTTGTGTGTGGTGCTAGTGCTCAACTTGTGGGTTTGAGTATGTGTTTTGATGTTTTGGGTTTGCAGATATCGTTGGCTTGCTTGTAGTAAGTCGAGTCTAGAAACTGAGTGCCATGGAAATTAATTTATATCTCCTTACAGCACGCCGGCTGTTTCTGTGAATGACCTGGGCAGCTGCCTTCCTTGTGACGATCAGCTTGATGAACAATCTATCATGAATAGATGTTGTTAAATGGCATTTCGAGTGAATAGAGTCACTTGTGGTCGAGCATCACATTTGACCTCTAAATCCTACGTGGCTTCGTCTATTTCCAGAGACGTTCACAGCCGTCTTCACGCAATGCCAGACATTGATCAACTTCCAAGCCTTACCGGTTAATGCCTTAAGACTATCTCTCAAGTTGATTGAAAGCATGCTTATGGGGGCTCCTTCCGGCCGGAGAACCCAGGCGGACCGCGTTATCATTTCAGATCAACAAACGCCATCGAGAACTTTTCACTGGTCGATGACTTTCTATTCATTGTTTTTAAAACATACTCAGCCATCAGACCAACCTCTGCAAGATCATCCTCTGTAGTTTCTGCAAGTATAGCAATGAGGACTCTCTTTCGAACGAACGCGCCAAACGGTCTCAGACCTTAGGAACGTACTCATTCTCAACCCATGACCTAAATCGCGGACAGACCGGGGCGGCAGCTCATGATAGCACATTTAACCCTTCGCTGTCATGCCAGGTCCCTCCGGCGCGATTGTCCCAGCAGCCGGCAGCTTTCGGCACATGTTTACGCAAAGCGGCACCCAGTTCCGTAGGTGTTTCCCTACCTAAGTTGCGCATCAGGCTCGATGATATAATAGGCGGGCGTCGGAACGAGGCCTTACTCAGAAGCGAAAAGCACGGCAGCGCAGTCGCGCAGAAGGTGACGTAGAAAAGGTATCAATCCGCATGTGCCAACAGGCATTTGTGGCACGATCAAAAGTTGCCCCCACCTGCGACAGTCGATGCACACCCTTGTATTGATCTCCACACCTACCCGGGAGGCACATGTCAGGATTGATAGGAGATAGCATCGTCGCCGTTGCTAGCTCAGGTAAGCCCGGGCGATTCGTGGCAGCATGTCTACCGACATAGCATAGCGACCTGTTGGGAGCGCGAGCTGGCCCTTCTGACGCTACGGTCTCATGCATGAAAGGGTGCCGAGGCACCTAGAAACGCATGAGGCCGGAGCATCAGGTGACCCGTTTAGGCCAGACTACAATACATACTCCTGACTGTATGAAGTCACTAATACACAGGTCACATCTGCTCCGAAATGGCTCCGCCCCCGCAATGGCATCACCACTTCATCATCCACGAAACTGACCTCTGACTATTAAAATGCACTACCGCCAACGAAGGTTCTTGCTGGGACACACTTCTGGGACACACTTCTGGGACACACTTCTGGGAACAATCACCTGAAGCATCTTTGGATTTGAACTTCCGTTGAAATGTGGTTCCTTGGTACAATTCACGCCATTTTAGATCATGTCATGTCTTGGGTGCATTTGGTACGATCCACAATACCACAGACGACGGAACAATGCTGACTTTTTAGGCCCAAAATTGCGAGTTTGGATATCCGTCACTGAATCGGAAGGTATGGTCTGCAATCTCGGCACATAGTGGGCTTCGCGCTGACTCCAAGACTTGGGAGTGCATAGACGGGAAGGCTGGAACGGGAAAAGCAGCCGCTTTTGAAAAAGATCAAACTTATCTTGCTCTTCAATCCCATTACGGAATGGATCGATACCACGCATGCCATGCGCCTCTACATCCATAACAAGTCCGTCGCTAGTGGTATATTTTGACCTCCCTCCTTTGTTGTGGCGGGATCTAACATCGCACAAAGGCAGGGACGAGGGAACGCCGGCCTCGAAGAAGCAGATCAAAACGTTCGTTGAAGCTTTTGACATCGATATGGGCGATTTTGAGCCTTCTAACATTGACGAATACGACACATTCGAGGATTTCTTCACGCGAGCCCACAAACCTAGCTCCCGCCCGATCCACGAGAAACAGAACCCTTCCAAGGCAATAGTGGTAGCAGACTCCCGAGTCGTTGTGTATGAGTCTTTGGCCATGACCAAGACGCTTTGGATCAAGGGGCGGGATTTCAATATTTCCAACCTAGCCATGGATACGCAGCTCGGTGAATCCTTTACCGGCGGCGCGGTGGCAAGCTTCCGCCTCTCTCCGCAAGATTATCACCGCTATCACTCGCCCGTGGAGGGCACCATCAAACTCTTTCGAAGCGTGCCTGGGGAGTACTATCAAGTTGATCCGATTGCACTTCACAGCGATGTGGACATATTGACGCGGAACAGAAGACAATATGTCCTGATCGGAACGAAGGAATTTGGAGACGTACTCTTTGTCGCCATCGGCGCGACAGAAGTCGGAACCGTTCAGTGAGTCCTCCAGTGACAGTAGAAGCTCGTTATAACACCAGTTAATGCTTGTAAGGATCCATGATCAGTGGCAGAAGCACGGAGAAAAGATCAAAAAAGGGGAGGAACTCGGCTTCTTTCAATTTGGAGGCTCGTCTATCGTCGTGGCATTTCAGCACGGCAGGATCGAGTTCGATCAGGATCTACTTGACCTGAGTAAGCAGCAGATTCAGGTTTCCGTGGAAGTCGGAATGAGTCTTGGCCGCGCCTTGTAATCGGGCACCATTCGAAAGGGGGAAAGGAATAATAAGCAGGAACAACTGTCCCGGAATGGAGAGAAAGCAAAGCAAGTCTGAAATTTAACAGAGTTGATGTCATTTCCCCGTTGTTGTACTTTAGTATATTAATTGAACCTTCTTTAGGCCTCTATTATTTAACCAGCACCCACATGTTTCTTGAATCGAACCCTTAGTCATGATATGACCTAAACTAATAGAGTTGCCACCGAACGCTCCCTGTGCTATCTTCCTTGACTGGGCTCCACACCAAAGAGAGGCTCTAGTATAATAACCCTTTATTATTATATATAGTTATTATAACTATTTTAAACGGATAGATAATAAATAAGAAAGGCCTAAAATAGATTTAATATTCTAATTAATATATAAAAGATAGAATATAAAGTGTATACTATCTCTTTATCTTTAATAGCTATAAAGGTTACTACTCTAATAACTTTATAGAATTCTATAGAAATAATAATATTATTTTATTCTATATACCTCCCTATTCGTTATATTTACTTTAATTTCTCGATATTAGCTATTTCAGCCCTTTAAAGTATTATATAGTAAGTAAATTAAGATAATATCTTATGTAAGTATATAGTATATTACTAAAGAGAACTTTTTTATTTATTTTCTATTATATTCTAGGAGACCTTTACTAAATAAAATATATAAGCTATCTTTAGAAGTATAGAGCTCGTGCCCTATAATCCTAAATATATTATATCTCGGTTAAAGATAGTATAAAAGACTCTAATACCTCCTAGTAGCTCTATTAGTTTATCCGAATCTTAAATACTAAAAACGCCTAATAACCCGATTAAAGCAAATTTATAGACTAATTATATTATTAATCGAATTAGAGAATATTAGAATAGCTCCTTAATATCGATCATTAAGGCTATTAGATAGGAGGAGAAAGCTTTATAATTATAATATATAAGTATATTCTTGTCGACAAAGAGTTTAAGATTAACCTAGACGAGCTTATAGCTATAAGTAAACGACGGAGGGCTAAAAAAGCCCGCTTCTAATATAAAGGACTAGCTACTATAAGCGAGATAAAGATTCTAATTAAGTAGAGAGACTTAGCCGACTAATTAAAGTAGGAAGTTTGTAAGAATCGTCGTCGTACAACGAGGTCTTTGACAACTATTCCGAGGTATAGTAACTATCGCTAGCTAGGATATAGTATCCGATTATATATAATATATATAGATTTTATTAGAGAAGACGATTCTAATTAAACTTTAATGAATTTATTATATTCTAGTTGTTTTTATAGGGATGAAAGTAATAAAAGATAGTTATAGTAGCTATTCGCCTAGGGTAGCTACTCGCCTAGGGTAGCTACTCGCCTAGGGTAGCTACTCGCCCGGGAGTTACGTTATAGCTTCTATTATATATTCCTAGTATGACGTCTGCCTAGTCCTTAAGACCTGACTCTAGTACTAGCTACCTAGAGCCGTAGCTATTTCCATGCGTATTAAATTCCTAAGATTAGGTATATCGCGAACCTAATCTAACTACCCTGTTCTCATAACTATAGCTATATACATGGCCTCTCTTCAGCGCTACTCTCGCCCTGCCCGGTTTTAATAACTTTATTCTTATACTCCCTATCTATTTAAGCTATATTATATAGCCTCTTAACTACTTAATATTTAGCCCCTTAAAGGTAATATATCGGAAGTATCTTAAGAGTAGAGTTTACCTCCTCGATATCTCGCTAATTAGTAAATATAATTTTCTCTCCTCTTATTATAAGGCTTAGAACGATACTATTATAAGTATTAATATATAGTAGGTAGCGTATAATAGGCCTCTAGCCTATAAGACTGCAGTAGCTGCTTTTAAGCTCTTGAATAATAGACAAGAGCTGTCTAGAGCCCATTGAAACGCCTTATAAGGCTCGCAGGTATATAGACTACTATAGATACGCTAAGGAGCTCGAAAGATCTACGGAAGGGCTATTTTTCACTATCTCAGAAGTACGTAACGCTAAGGTTAATAGCGTATACTACGCAGCGCCTATTTCTAAAAGCCGAGAAGGCTCTCGATATAAAGAATATTAAGATAGTATAAGTAAACCTTTAAATAGCCTAATTAAGCGCTTAACTCGAGGTTTATAAGCTCTATAGGAAGCTTAAGGTAGCGAGGAATCTAAACGAGAGGTTTACTAATATTAAGGCTATTCAGGCAGCTTAAACTTAAGTAAAACAAATCGGA
Source organism: Verticillium nubilum (assembly GCA_002851675.1). Classification (NCBI taxonomy): domain Eukaryota; kingdom Fungi; phylum Ascomycota; class Sordariomycetes; order Glomerellales; family Plectosphaerellaceae; genus Verticillium; species Verticillium nubilum. The sequence continues at coordinate 28,017 of NMXI01000109.1, forward strand.
ATACCTTTAACGACGGCTTTAAAGGATTAGGAAGCCGAATTTAAGTTATAGTACTCAGAATTTTCATTCGTTTAAGCCTATTACGGCGAGTAGTTGAACTTATCTATTGTTTTATGCTGCTCTGAACTCGTTATTTTGGGTGGGCGGTTTAGAGGGTGGGCGGTTTGGGGGTAGTGGGTCTTAGTAGGTGGCAGTGACGGCGTTCGTGCGTGGCTCGTCACTCGGAAGTCACCCTTATTACCCCGAAGTCACTCTGATCACCCAGAGCGTCGCTCGAGTCACCCTTCATGGACCTACTAGCGCGATGATAAAGCGGCGGCGTAGGGTGAGCGACGTGCGAGCCTTTTATATGTCTGAAAGGTATCATGTGGCCATCTGGGACGACCCGACGGATGTTCAGCATGCACGCATAGATTGTGCGGACTTCCGTCGGCTGCCCACGAGATCGACCTCCATCCTTCTCAATCGGAATGCGGGGTCCATGCAATCCATGCCAGGTGATGAATCCTTTCGTGCAGTAACTTTGCGGATAATAGGCGGAATCGTGGTGGTTGGCGAACAAATCGACCGTATTGGGGAATGATACCACCTTACCACACTTCTCGGTCCATCTAGGAACGAGACAGATGTTCCGAGAAGCTGGGACAATAGTACGGAACTGAGCCGGGCATCCCAGCTTGGATTGCTTAAAACAGAGCAATCCGTCCAGCTGGGACTATGTGTCCACCATTCGGCTCGATCCGAGTCTCATCCTCAAGGTCGCCAACATGCATCGTTCTCTGATTCTTCTACTGCTTTGTCTGGCTGTGGTCTGTCTCGGCGAACGGACATGCCGGTCCGACGACGACTGTAGCCTGAACGGAATATGCTCCTGCAACATGGGCTGTATCTGCGATCCGGGTTGGCGAGGTGTCGATTGCAGTGAATTGGACCTTCAGCCGGTCGAGCGGTACACCGGCTACAACTACACGAACATCACAATGGACTACTACTACCGCGATGGAGGTGGCAACTCGTCTTGGGGTGGTCACATCATCCAGGACCGGGAAGACAACAAGCTCTTCCACCTAGTCATCGCTCAATTCCCATACGGCTGCGGCCTCTCCGGATGGAGACCCTTCAGTACCGTCATCAGGGCGGAATCTCGGACTGGCCCCAGAGGCCCATACCATTTTGCACAGGAACTGTTCAGCACCTTTCACCACAATCCTACCACAATTTGGAGTCCGGCGGATGAAATGTACCTTATGTTTTTCATTGGGTTCCCATGGGAAGTACCGGACACTTGCAAGTCGACCAAGATGAACAACACCATCTCCGTCTCCAGCTCGCCCGATCTGCGCACCTGGGGCGAATCCTACCCTCTAGTCGTCAATGTAACCAATCCAGCCGGCTGGCCTCTTTGGACTCCCGACAACCCAACTTCAGAGATCCTTCTAGCCGCCGAGAAGAACAACATCTACCATTCCGACAACTGGAACGGGCCGTACGACCTCAAAGTCGAACCCGGCAACATCGAAGTCCACCCCAGTCTGCGCAGCGAAGACCCGTTCCTGTGGCGCGACAAGCGGGGGCATTGGCACATTCTCCAACACCACATGATCGACATACCCGAAGCCAAAGGCCCACACGTTGGAGCGCATGCACATGCGAGGAACTGGGAGGGTCCGTGGACGTACAACAACATCACCCTGGCGTACAACACGACGGTAGAGTTCACGGACGGCTCGAAGACTGATTACTATCGGAGGGAGAGGCCCAAGCTCTTCTTCAGCGACGATGGGGAGATGACGCCGCTTTACCTTGTGAACGGAGTCCAGGAGTTTGACTCTCGAGCTGCCTACACCTTGATTCAACCTATTGGACCTGCATCCAAGGACTTTGAGAAGTCTTTGGGCTTCTAAATACTCCAAAATACTAAGGACCATCAAGATAGATAGCTTACAACTTGGCTGGCTTGCGTGTTGGGACCCCTTTGATGGAGAGCTACCTTCAGACGGCAATCGAAGCTAGTATGTTACCTTAGACATCGGGAGCTTCTTCAAGTGATACTAATTGAGCGCCTAGACCCCCTAGCTTCTTAGCGTCTACCGGTTCAGGCATGGCGCTAACACGTCAACACTTGTCTCTGAATAATGGTAGGACCATCACAGTCAAGACCTCTCAAGCTGTCAAGGGGGTGGTTTGGCAATGAGTGAAGGACAAGCAATGAGTCTGTTAGTAGGTAGCTATAGAGACGTAGAATAATCGATGCCCTCCTTCTCCTTGTCTGGGCCTCTGGCCGCATCTATATATATATGATTCTGCTAACGCTCGGCCCCCTGGTCTGCTAGTGACCCCCAGGGTCCCAGCCCCCTGGCCCGTGGTCGTCCGTGGTCATGATACAAGCATTTAAAATGGTTGACTTTATATCTTCCCTGACAGCTGTCTAAACCTGTAGCGTTCGCAGCAAGTCCGATATCGGGACTCTTCCAGACCGGGACCACAAGGACTTCATCGGGGCCTTGAGACGTGTTGGGGCGGCGGCAAAGAGGCATGGCAAGGTGATGGGCATCGCCGGGCTCTATCATCGGCCAGACATACTTGCCCAGGTGATCAATGAATTTGGGGCGAAGTGGATTGTTGGTGCTCAAGACGTTGGTCTCTTGACAGCAGGTCACGCCAAATTATCTGATCCGACAAGTAGAACATCGCATCCTGAGAGAGCAGCAATGTCCTCCACGGTCGCAAGCGCATCCGCCGTATCAATCATGTTGAAAACCACGGACCTCGTGGCGTTCATCTCGGATTGAATCGTATGGGCAGGCGGAGGCGCATACTCAAGCTGGGAAAACCCCGCGCTGATAGAACGATGACCGAAAGGGGCTGGGGGTACTTCGCAACGTCAATAACACATCCGCAAGAGTGTGGATGTGCGGCACGATGATACCCATGGCCCCTGCATCGAGGACTCGTTGCATGAACCGCGTCCACACTCGTGCGGCACACGAACAAGGGGCGTGATACCAGCAGATGTCGCCGCGATACAAAGTTGGCCGGCGTCGCGAATGGTGAGTGGTATGTTCGAGATCGATGAAGAGTGAATCGTAGCCGGCCGACTTGGCGATCTGGACGATCTCACCTCCAGGGATGATTTTCATGCCGAAAGCTGTGCCGATCTTATTAAACCGGGTGAGCAAGAAAGTCTTTGGCGATATGCTTAGTTGTGCCTGTGGTGTCTATGGTATTGAGACCATTCACTTGAGCTGAGGATGCCATCATGTTAGGGGCACAGGCGTAATCAATAGGATTGTCTTTGGTGGTTCAAGTTGGGATGTATTGCATCTGATCATTGAGTTAAATATCTCCATTTTAATGTAGGCCAAAAGCTCTCGTCGCAATCAACAATGTCCACCCATAGTCTACGTGGCGAATTATGTCCGAGGCAACAGGACAGCACATTAATGGATGCTCTAGTAACGCGGCATGTCAAGCCGAGGGGAGGTGAGCATGGACGCGGTGCAGAACCCATATGTCAAGGGAGTGGTTTGGCAATGAGTGAAGGACGAGCAATGAGTCTGTTGGTAGGTAGCTGTAGAGACGTAGAATAATCGATGCCCTCCTTCTCCTTGTCTGGGCCTCTGGCCGCATCTATATATACATGATTCTGCCAACGCTCGGCCCCCTTAGTCTGCCGGTGACCCCCAGGGTCCCGGCCCCCTCGCCCGTGGTCGTCCGTGCTCATGACACCATAGCCGCACCCTCCACTAGTATCCGTCACGAGCCAGAGAATATCCACAACCGGTGGTGCGGTCATTACGTCCGCCATCTGCATGGCTCAGATGGCGCCGGAATGTAATGCCGCAATCACACGGCCTCAGCCACCGCTCGGCAAGCACAGAGACGGTCATCGGAATTAGATGGTAATCATGATCGCTGACAAGTGGTAGGCTTCGATGTAGCAATGGCATGGCGTCGCTCACTACTGCTCTAGCGAGAATCGAACCTCCGCACGGCGTCGATGACTAGGCCTTGTTTGGTTTGCTGCCGCCTTGAGATTGCGTTGTCGTCCGGACATATCTCAGCTCCCTAGCTGGGCCGAGTTTCTTTTCGCATATCTTGCCTTTTGCCCAGCACGCCAGTAGACACGAAGGATGCCTGACTTGAGGTGCCTACCTGGATTTGGAAGCCTCGCCTTGTTATTTCGATAAACAACGGACTCAAACATCAATAGCGGAGAGATAGATAGTTGAATGAGTGATATGAGAATCGTATTGGTTCAGTCTCAAACTTCACTTGCGCGGAGACGAGATAGGCAGCCCAGTTCTTTACGTATCGCCAATGCATATCGAGGAAGACTATATGGAGGAATTGAATGTTTACGGGTGCGAGACACACATTTCGTATACGAGAAGAACAGTCGCCAAGTTTGTGACCTGCTCGCTCAGTGGCAAGGGCAATGGCTGAAGGGTCTTTCTTGTCCGGCTCACGAGTGCAAAATTTTGTTGATCACAAGCTGAGTGAACCACTTGTCTTCGGGGACGAATTTGATTCCCCTTTGATAAATTTCTGGTCTGGTCGCAATCAATATCTAACTGAACCCCAAATTCCCCTTATCCAGTCGCTCAGTCAAGTCTGAGTCGGTCGACAACCAAGCTATTTCCTCATGAGACTCCAACATCTCCCTAGATCGTTTGAAATTGGATGCCTTGGCCGTGAAGTAGTGCACCAAGAATGCCCCAATGAGACACCCAAAGCTGACGATACTGGTGATGCATCCTTTATCATACCAGGCCGCATCCTGCTTCTGCCATGGCTGCGGCCCGATGATGCACCCAATACAGTAAAAGAGGAAGAATGTCGCGCTCACCACGGGCTTCTTCGTGTTTCCTTTGATGTTTGATGTCATCAGTCCAACGGCCTGACCCAAGGGGGGGGGGGCAAATTTGAATTACAAAACTGGTAGGAACGACTTGAAGATCAAAAATATTGTTTATCCGCAGAGTTTGCCCAAGTTACTCACGCCCAGATAATGAATATCAGCGCTGGGTTCATCTGATGAAATTGCACCTGTAGCAGGCCGTTTGGGAACCGCTCAACGAGGGTACCGTCATGTTTATGAATTCCATCTTTGGGGTTGAGATGTACGAAGCAAGATGCAGTCACTGACAGACCTGGCCCATCTCGTTCTAGACTCAACATGCCAGCAGGGCCAACTCCACACGGGCTGTGACCCTGCAGCCGATCGATGCAACCCTAACCCGGGACCCCACAAAGGGGGCGCGAAAGCGGGCTGCGGGTACGTCATTTCGGCCGACGGGTGTGGCGCCACTAACGGCCACTGACATCAGCGGGCATGACGTCAAAACCACAACCATTCGACACAATATGACCACGAATTCCGGGTCCTGGTCTGCCTGTAAACAAGTTTATTGGAGATGAGTATGGGCAGCAATCCTGGCAGCATGTCCGACCTGAGCTGCATGATGGGTACTGACGCGTTGCTCCGCTGCTTTTTCAAGGGGTCATCCCCATCCAAGTCTTTCACCGGGAGCATTATCTCCTCATCTGATTCACCTACCGACTGAACATCAAGTCTCTATCAACTTTCAAGGACACCGGGCAAACGCTAATAAATCTCGCCTCATCAACACCATCGCAATGCCTTCCATGCTTGGTCTCACCACGGACAAGTCCCCGCACGGACTAAACAGCAATGAGCCGTTCATGGGCGAGCAGGACCACAACAATGACGATGTTGGCAAACAGCTCGCCCAACGTGCCGGCGACTCCCTCACCAAGGCCTACAATGGAAAGAAGGACAAGAAGAAGTCTCGTCGCCGAAAGCAGTCGCGCCGCGACAGCGGTCACGGCGAGAGCGAGGACGACAACGACGATGACGTCAGCTACTCCAAGAAGCGAGAGGAGCGCATCCGCAAGCATGAGGAGGACGAAGACGACGAGGGTGAGCGCCCCAACACGATCAAGGAGCGCAACTTCAAGGCCGCCATGGAAGGCGAGACTCTCTTCTGGCGCGCCCTCTGCGACAAGCCCTCGAGCGCCTTCAAGTACATGGGCAAGGACGCCGTCGTGTCCAACTACCTGCTCTTCGGCGACAAGAACCCTAGGGGCCCAGAGACGGAGCCCACGCTTGAAGAGGCTCTCGAGGACTGCGAAGGACCTCTGAGCTACAGGATACACAAGTCGTACACTGTTGAGATTGGCCTCATGGCCGTCGCTGTTGTCTACGACGTCACCCTCTACCGAAGCCATGGCCCACCTGCGCGTGACGGCACCGTCAAGATGAAGATGCAACAGGCCACGGTGACAAGCTCATGGAGGCAGGTCGCGAGCGGTGATTACGTGCTGGCGTCATCTATGTGTGGATGAGAGATGTATGAATGATGACCAGTCTGTATGGTATCGGGTTCGTGCAGGGGCGTCTTCGGTCTTTGTCTTTTTATCAAGTTCTTCAGCATTGAATCAATACTCATTTTGCATTGCGCTATTTTATCTTCCAGACATGCCATGATCCGAGCTACTAGATTGTCTATAGTAAGCCTTAGCACGTTTACACTACCTCACGCATTGGGAGACTTTTGATAAGCAACGGATGATGTGTCGAGATGTTTCAGCTTTCCTATGCACGCTTCCATACGCACGCTTCTTTGCCGTTTCAAATGAATTAACCGCCCCAAAGATACTACAGGGTTGAGCACCTCAACCTCAAGCCGTTTCATCGACGTTGTACACCAGCTTCTCGCCGCTAACCTTCTTCTCCTCCAGCAGCTTGAGGCCTTCAAGAACACCGTTCAAGCCGCCAGGCATAACCTTGGGCTTGTGCACCTTGATCCTGCCGTCGGCCAGCAGCCCATTCGCGAGCAGCAGGAAGTTCTCGGCAAAAGCCCTGTCATCCGGCTTCGCCTTCCACGTAACGTTGTACTCGAATTCCTCGCCAAAAATGGTGTAGCCGAGGGTCCAACGATCCTTGACATTTTCCCTGTCAATCTTGACAATTAGCAGCGAAGAATAATCTCCGCCTTCGGAGGAAATGGCGTCGTCGCAGAACTTCGCAGCGGCCTCGGTGGCGATGGTGTCGAGGACCAGCGTCAGCTTGTTGTCTGTGAACTTGCGAATCTCCGCACCGGCGGCGGGGTCTCGAGAGTTGAACACGGCATCGGCTCCGAGGGACTTGAGGAGATCAAAGTTATGGGGCGATGATGTTGCAATGACCTGGTATCCGGACAGCTTGGCGAACTGGATTGCGAGGGTTCCCGTCGCCGTAGACCCGCCGTAGATGAGAATCGGGACCGGCTTGGAGACAGGCGCGGTGGGCAGATTGAGTTTCAGGCTCTGATACAAGCTCTGGCCGACGGTTGCGATTCCAACTCCGAGAGTGGCGGCCTCCTGGAAGCTCAGGCTGTCAGGGATGATGTTCGCGAGGTCACCCTTGACCATGATGTACTCGGCAAAGGCGCCGTCCTCGTGCTGAACCGTGTTGCCGCCATGAGCAAATCCATAGACGCGATCGCCCTTCTTGAAAGATCTCTTGATGCCGGTTCCGACGTCCTCGACAATGCCAGCGTAGTCGCAGCCGATGAGTGAGCCAGGGTCGGCAACCTGCTTGATGTGCATCCAGTCGGTCGGGTTGAGGGCAACGCTGACCGCCTTGACGAGCATGTACTCATCCCTGGGCTTGGGAAGAGGCCGATCGGCGACGAGGCTGGCTTTGCCTGGAGAGTTGACTACAATGGCCTTCATGGTGGCTGGCTATAGAGGGTGATATGCGATGAGGTCGAGTATAGGATGCTGGGGAGAAATCTGAACCAGATGAGGTGGGTGAACACCATCGTGACTGGGAAACAACGGCTCATATTTATCAAATCTTCCACGAACCCAGTGTAACAGCACATCACTCATCCTGTGATCCACACGACGTCAGGTTGATGCATCAATAAGCCAAAACCTCATCACGTTATCACCATGAAATGGGGTTGCACCTTCGGGTGTTTTGTCATCAATGTACACTGGTATGATTGGCTCTCGGGCTGACAAAGCTGCGTCTCGACATGAAGCTTAGAAATTCACGATCGGAGATAAACTGGAAGTCCGGTTCACACGGTTTTCTCCGACTCTGCATTCTGCCGTGGACTGTGGCAGACGTGAATGCGACGGACCTAAGGGGGCTCAAAATGGCAGGTCCTGCTTCAAGCCTGCCAGCGTCCCCTTCAGTTTCCGCCTGTGTCAAAACCAGGATGTCGTCGTGGATCACCCGCATGGTTTTGCAGGGATCTTGCCTCCGTGACCCGGTACGTCAGTGGTGCGCCGTACTGGTGATAAACAAACATAGTGGTTGCAGGGAAATATTGAATCAAGTAAGATATTTAACAGAAGCTTCGGGATAGAAGCTATTTGGTCAAAGGCATGTTTACAGATTTTGAGTAGCCGTTGGCCTCGTCCTCAATAGGGATCTTCGTAGTAGCGCTCTTTGATTACAAGTGATATTGCTAAGCTGTGATTCCGATGTTATTCTCGGTCATTGCGCCGGCTGGATAAAATCGACTCACGCTGCGATGTACTGGATCTATGGCCGGTTGTCAACTTACTCTTTCGGATTATTTTTCCTACGGCGAGGACGATTAAAGAACATGAAAGCGCGAAGACCTTGTAGAAGTAAGAAATATGCGAATACCGCCGAAGAATCTGAAATAGTTAATAGGATCGAACAGTTGATGGGTGACCAGGGTTGCATTCGATCATCGTGTGATAATCTTTCCAGCACGCATGATTATTTAAATATCGACACTACCTTGTAGTTGAGGATCGCCGTGTCAAACATACATTGAACCCCCAATAGGAGAATAACAACGGGATTCTCCGACTAGTTGCGGGAATTGTAGGCACAGCGTTTAGGCCACAGGAAGCTACATCAATATTCCATCACCCAGAAGAACACTTCGAATCCCAGCACAACATGTGCGAAAATAAGCTTCAACCATCAACCCCGAGCCACCGCCCTGAAACACCGCCGCGGTTGGCAAGCAAACAAAACGACCGAACGTGGTCAGACTGTCAAGAGGCACCACATCACATCACATCATGAGAAAACTCTCAGCCCGCTTGGACACGGCCACGTCGCCATATATCACCGTCGCACTAGGCCAACAGGTGCCAAACCCTCCTACCCCGTCCCTAACCCACGCTCCCCTCAGGTTAAACGGTGGCGTCCAAAGCCAGATTAGAAACCACACGTGGCGCACCAGATTCTAGGCCGCCTGTCCTCTCCAGCAAACCAGCCGTAGGACGGAGTTGGTTCCGATGCCCACCCCGACGACGGTGGTGTCCTGACTCGCCGGGCCAAGTTTAAACCTCGATGGTGCATCCGCGGGAGGAAATGAAGGATTTCCCACCTCGTGAACTGGTCAACGCTAGCGACTCGACTCGGGTTATCCGAGCCGACTGGGAGGTCGTAGCAGTGCCACTCGGGCCCGCCGTTCGTCCCGAGCACCGGAGAGGGTTCGTGTCTGTGTCTGAGGTGATGATGGGTGTAAGGCTGAAACTAGGCATGCGTCCTCATGGGGATGACGGGACATCAGAAAGCCGGGGGAGGGAGGTGTTTACCGCACGTCCATGCCGGGTGAGCTCATGCCGGATGCCGGACGGGCAACGGCTGAAGCTGTGGCTTGAAGGCAATTACGCACCTGGCCAAGTCTGGCCCCGAGTGACGAATCCTCCACTATGCCCGTTACCGCCAAGAATGTGTGGAGAAGAGGTCGTGCTTGGATGGCAAGTCTCCAGGGGTCGGGATCGCGATCAGAGAGCCTTTGATCGATCGGAGCGACACCGCCCCGCAAACCAAACCGCACGCACACTCGAGGCATGGGAGCAGGAGGCAGAACATAGGAGCCATGATAACAAACAAAATAACAGCTTCTTCATGGGTATCATAGGTCAATCAATCCGGCGGCCTCCTCGGCGGGCTCCCCCACAGATTATACCACGTCAACCCCCTATCCCTATCCCTCGGCCTCCCGATACTCCACCGCCGGTCCCCCCAGTCCCTCCTCTCCCCGCGCAAGCCCCTGCTCTGCCGCTTGCGCTCCTCCTCGACAACCTGCAAGCTGTACGCGCCCGCAGACCTCGTCTCCCCATCCCTCCCAATTCCAAACGCAACGTACGTCTGCCCCGGCGAAGGCGGCAACTGGTACAAAATGCCCGTCCTCGAGTTGAACGACAGCGTCCTGTGACCGACCGGCGACCCCGCATCCCCAGGCGACGGCAGCCGGCCGTCCAAGCCCACAGCGAGGTCCGTAAGCTCGACAGTGACAGTATGGCCCTGGGTGCCGAAGCGCAGCCGTCTCCTGTGCCCGACTTCCATGTCGGCCTCGACGTCGTCGGTGGCGCTCGAGTTGGACCTGCCGCCGTGCGAGTCGAGCGAGTCGGTAAAGGTGCCCTCGGCAATGACGCCGCAGTTTCGGTTGCGGGCGATCTTGCCGATGAGGTCCGCCATGGACATTTCAATGTTGAGCTTGACGATGTAGGCGAGGGGGTGTACTTGCTGGAGGGGCGTCAGAAACTGCCGAGCGCGCGACTCGACGACATCAGTCAGAATAATAACGTACCATGTAGACGAACGAGTTGCTCAGGCTCATCATGCCGATGATGAAAAGGTCCATGCTCAGGGAAAAGCCGACGATGAACATGTTGAACCGCACGAGGGTACGATACTTTGTCAGGCCGTGCAGGATGAGGTTCCGCTTTACGATGCGGATGAAGTAAAAGTTGAGCATGGCGTCGACGACGAGGTAGATGCCCTTCTCGCAGCGGTCCCACCACTCGTTGATGTGGACGTAGCGCTCCGAGACCTGCAGGCGCGCGGGGATCCAGATGCAGTAGACGGATATGTTGACGAGGGTGATGAGGGCGGCGATGCCCCATTTCAGACGCAAGGCCTTGTTCGGGTCCGTCATGAGGATGGCGCAGCGGTTGACGATGATCTGGAGGAGGAACTGGACCTGGAGCGCCCATGTCGTCACTTGGGTCGTGTTAGTGGGGGGTGGTCGCGACGGGACCAAGATTGATGCTGATGGACCTACAGATTGTGAAATAAAATGCAAAGCTGTGGTGAATCTGTCAGCCTCGTCTTCTTGATGTCTTCTTGATATGCACCACACCCATGTCCGCATCGGCATCCGCAGATGCATTCGCATCGGCATCCGCAGATGCATTCGCATCGGCATCCGAAATGCATCCGCATCGGCATCCGAAATGCATCCGCAGGACCCAACCGCTGCAGGGCAACCGTCAAACGTACCTAGGGGGTATAACACGAAGCAGATACAAGAAACAAATAACGGCAAAGACGAGACAGACGAGAATCTCCAGCCAGATCATCCAGACGTAGGCGTTGCGCCAGATGCGCAGGCCATGACGATTCCACACATGCTTCGTCTGCTTGGTGGCGGTCCAGGTCGTCAGCCAGCCAAAGCCAATGGTGAAGCCGAGGGCGAGCGAGGCGATGATGATGTCGTAGCGCGAGACCTCTTCGAGGACAAAATGTGGAGGGATCAGGGTATTCATCACGGGACCGCCTGTGGTGAGGCGGAGGCGGAGGTGGAGGCTCAGGCGACGGGTGAGATGTCACCATGGTCTGCGGCATGCGCTCGCGAAGGGCGGAGAGGGACGGCGATGGCTCTCGGGGTCGTGATCATCAGATGTGGGCGAGGGTCCACTGACATATATTTCAAGGGTGAAGGTGAAGACGAATGAAAAAAAAATGGCCGGCGGGAGGGGCACCCGGGGATGTATTGACTGGGATTGATGTGGGAGGTTCCGCGGTAAACAAAATAAAAAAACCCAAACCCAAAAGTGACAGACAGCCACAAGAAATAGGTGCAGGGCAGATCTGGGAAAGCAAGCAAGAAAAAAAAAAAAAAAAAAAAGAGGCTCGGGGATCAGTCCGGGGTTGGTCGACGTTATGTGTGTTGTGTGAGGGGGAGGGGATTTATTAGTTTGCTGTGTTGTAATGACGAGACAGGGGGGCCTGGGGGTCTGATCTGCGCTGTGGTGAACCACAGTCACTGTACAGGGCCTGACAAGTAATAAGGTACCTGGAACCATCCGCTTGGGCGGTAGACCCGGGAAGGAAAGACGCCACAAGATGCTAAAGATGGTAGTCAGTGCTGAAATGAAAGATCCCCAAGGTACGAGCGCCGTGCTGAAAGCTAGGCGCTTGTTCCAGACTTAGACTCGATTTCAGCGAAAGGGACCCCAGCTGGCTGGCTGCTTGCGAGTTGGCTTTTCGACTGGGTTAGCTTCTCGACTTGGGCTGGCAAAGCCAAGGGCGAAAAGAGAGACACACAGACAGACAGACAGACAGACAGACAGACAGACAGACAGACAGACATACAGAGAGACAGATGTAAAACAAGACTCGACCAGCGGCAAAACGCCATGCCACAACACGAGTAAGAGACTGATGCAGTAATGCACGCTCACCCACTGATGTGAACTTTTCCAATTATTCCTTCCGGACCGACAAGGCAGAGTCCGTTCAGGGTAGCATGGCTGCTAGTCATGACACTCCCTGTGAATGACTGGCTAGCTCTCAATTTCTTTGGGAAATCCCAATCCCCAGAGAGACAGAGCCCAGCCCGGCCCGGCCCAGGCAGTACAAGCCCGAATAGGTAGACAAGGCGGGACCGAAAGACGATTGGACCAGAGGCTTGGACCAGAGGCTTGGACCAGAGAGAGAAGACACCATCTGCACACCGCTGGGCTGAGCGGTGCTCTACTCCATGAGACATGGGTGACATTTTGGTACCAAATCCGCACCAATGTCTGGCCCCTGGTGAAGACCATGACGTGGCGAAGCCTCTCCAACGGAGCCGATTCTGACAGAGACGTGGCTTGTCTGCCCTTTGGGGGTTGCCTGGCTGTCACGGCTATCCTCGAGATTGGTCGGCATCCGAGCGACGCTGGTGCGCGATTCAGGTCACCGATGGACGGGGAGTGCCATCAAAGGACGTCTTCTTTCGTCTGCGATTCTCGCGCCAGGGGAGGCTTGCTGTCCGAAAATGTTGCAACTTGCGAACAGTGCTACGGACCCCAGACAGACTCAGCCTAGCGTAAGAGCTTGAGAACCTCTCGGGTGGTCACAGCCGCGCTCGATGGCCCCCTAGTCTGATGATCAGCCGAACTTAAAGAGCCACCCCGATATCCGCCATTCGATCGGTACCACCAGAGAGGTAAACATTGCCGCCCGAGAGCGCGGAAGAACAGGTCATGAACCCTACGCTAACATCCTGTAAATCCCTCCCCATCGGATTGCTAACCGGCCGGAAACCTCTTGTGCCTGCTCGTGAGCCGCTTCGACCCGAGTGACTGGCGTCTGGTTTGAGCGTATCAAGGCCATTCGACTCGACTTTGGCCATTTCCAGCGGCGTCGTTCCGACAGAGCGCCAAGAGTCGCCCGTTGAGATTGAACCGTGTCAGCCCTCCCAAGTGATCGTCTGGGCCACTGGGTCCCCATGTCAATCGGACAAGCTAGGGCCCTGCTTCCCTTGCCTCCGTCCATGGCCCAGGCTCTGTCGCCGCCTCCAAACACAGCCGTGTCCGGGGAAAGCACGCGCTCGGACTGGCATTCGCCCTGAACCTCCAGGGGGCCCCCAGGTCCTTCAAATGCCATTCCCTTCCAAATCGCATCTCGTCTGCAGGGCACCCCCTGTTGCAATGTCGAGTACGAGCGTTGAGGTCTGGCGCGCGTCTCTCGTTACAACGCAGGGCCCTCCCACGCCTCTCTCTTCAGGCGCATGTACACGGATTGCTTGTGTGGCAGCGCAACCTCCCGTTCTTTAGCAAAATGTGATTGCTGAAGCAATTGAATGAACCTGCACCACGTTGTTAGTTCACAATTGCGTGCGCCCTGCGAAGTGAGCGGGTCTGCCCAGCGGAGACAGGACATGACATACCTCTGGTTATCGACTCGTGGCTCGAAGCACACACTCATTGTCCGGTAGTCCTCTGCAAGACACCAGTGCACCAGGCTCGACAACCACGCGGGCACTCTCCCGCGTGCCCATTCCTCGCCCACGAACACGTGCAGTCCGCGGTCCCAATCGCAAACACCACCACCGAGGTGTCGCCCCAGCACGTCCTCCTTGACCCAGTAGATCTCAAAGTATCCGAAGGGCACGCCGTCCCACATTCCTATGACAGGGAACGAGTGACGCGACGACAGGGCATCGCTGAGGAAGTTGGGTGTGTAAGAACCCCAGAAAGCAGACACTCGTGGGTTCGATAGCCACAGCTGCATGAGAGCCGTGTCTGAGAGCGTTGAGAGGTAAGGGTGGTCGGGTGGCGAGGAGCCGACGGGGCCCAGGTAAGGGACGGGCTTGGGGGCCAGGGAGGCGACGCGGAAGGAGAGATATTGGCCTTGGCTCGGGACGAAGCGCGTGTAGAAGACCTCGCCCATGCGCGGCGGCTTGGGCCGCAGGGGGTGACGGACGCCGTTTGTCATGGTATATGTCATGGGCGCCGGAGGGTAGTATGTTGGCAAGTGGGATGTCGATGAGAAGGGGCCGATTGGGAAGCTCGGGACGAGGCCGCCCAGGTTCATTGACACAGGGGCACCTGGCAGGTCGGCCTCCAAACGACTCAGAGACGGCATCGGCGAGTGTGTGGGCGTGATGATCTGAGAGTGCGGGCGCGAGTCGACCATGTTGGGCGAGCCCGGGCGGCTGCCAGCGGGGGAGCCTGGGAAAGAGGAGCCCGGGTTGCGCTGGAGCGTGAATAGGAACAGACGACCGGGGATCTGCCAGAAAGCGCGGCGGGAGACGAACATTTGGGTCCACTCGTCGCCGTTGTCGTCAATGCTCGTGCCGACGGCCGAGTTCATGTTGGCGATCAAGCCCATGCGCTCAAGCTTGGGGATGAGGTTCCGACCGCGGAACACGCCGTCCCGCTTGACGTTGATGCGCCACTCGCCTTTGGGTCTCGCGCCCTCGGGTGTATGCTTCGAAGCCTCGGTGGTGAGATACGGCTCGGGTTCGGGCTGGTGGAAGTACCAGTAGAGGGTGACCCAGAGCATCATAGCGATCTGTCTCGTGGGGCTCGCGGCGGGCTTGAAGTCGCTGCTCGAGGGGTTCGAGATGGAGGAGATGAAGAGGTTGTCGCTCTGCAGGGTGGGCTTCTTCCAAGCGTGGATGCGGCGTCTCCTGACCCTCTCGTCGTCATCGTCGGGATCGGCCGTCTCGCCGGGCGCAAGTTCCTGTTCGGTGTTGAGGACAACGGTCCATCCGATGGGAAAGGCATTGTGGTATGTGTTGCGCTCGTGGGATTTGAAGAAGAGGCCGGAAAAGACGGGGGTGACGGTGAAGTTCTGGCCGTCCGGCAGGTGAAGCATGGTCGGAGGCGCCATAGCTAGTGCTCGGGGGGTTCGGTGCTCGGTGTCGGCTTTCGGCTTCGGCTTCGGTGTCGGTGTCGGTGTCGGTGACGACGATATCGACGTCGGTGGGGGGGAAGATGGCGGGGTCGACAGGACGGTAGCCGTGGACACCTCAACTGGGATGGATGGAGCTTGGAGGACCTGAAGATCTAAATAGCACTAGAGGTGGGTGCTCGGAGGGGAGGACCAGCTCGGCTCGATGCCATTGAGGCCCGAGGGAATGTACAATGTTTCGAGGTAGCTGTCCAGACGGACCACTGGCAATCAGTCCATCTGACGATGGGGAGATTCTGACAAACGGCGAGATGGTGGTTGGAGGAGAGGAGGATGGAGGGGCAGACGCGGCTGCAGGGGGAGGGGTTGAAGATGGTGCATGATGGGATTCTGACAGGCGAGTGAGAGTGGGCTGATGGTGATGGGATAGGTTGAGCAGTGGCTGGATGCAGTTGGTGCCTGCTTTGGGTGAGGTGAATCCCACCAAGGGGCCTGCCTACCTCAGCTCGGAGCTTTGACCCCGTGACATCATGATACAGCGTATGGCAGGTACAGTACTACTAGGTGCTCCGCAGCTCTTCCTCAATTCCTCAGCGCCTGCCAAAGGTACTGTTAGGGGCGCTGTTCTCAGCTGGCAGCCGCTGTTGCCTGAAAACGACACACGTGTAATCACAGCCATCCACTGAAGCCCCCATATCTAACTCCCCTGGAAATCGAGTCCTTACGCGAGGCTCTCCTCCTCATGATGAAAACTGATCAACCACAGCTCAAGGCCAACAAAACATGCGAGACAAAGCGGATTAAATTGACGTAAAATTTCTTAGCCATGCGTCTACATGCCAATATGACTTTAAATGCCGACTCCGCGCTCAAACCCAGACTACAATGCTTGTTACCCATACAGAGCGCAAACCACCTCATCGAGATAAAAAAGGAAGCGCTCGAGATGTTTCGCATCAAGACAGAGAAAAAGAAGGGGAAAAAACGACAGCAGATCAACCCCTCTTGCTCTGCCCCCCCTTGCCGTTGCCGTTGCCGTTGCCGTTGCTTCTCTCTCCAGACCGCTTGGGCTCTGGCCCGGCCTCATCGTCGTCGACCTCATCATCGTCCTCCTCCTCCTCCTCCTCATCCTTCTTTCCGTTCCCTCCTTTCTTCTTCTTCTTCTCCTTCTCCTCCTCGAGCACCTCCTTGACCTCCTCGCCCCCAAGGTCCACCATCTCGTCCCAGTCGACATCGTACTCGTTGGCCAC
Organism: Verticillium nubilum; assembly: GCA_002851675.1. Classification (NCBI taxonomy): domain Eukaryota; kingdom Fungi; phylum Ascomycota; class Sordariomycetes; order Glomerellales; family Plectosphaerellaceae; genus Verticillium; species Verticillium nubilum. Next base: position 44,685 of record NMXI01000109.1, read on the forward strand.
CATCTTGATCTCTCGACGCAGCGCGTTGGCCTCATCCACGAGACTTTCCCACTTCTCGTAATTGAATCCTCGCGCCGCATACAGCGCCTCCTGCCTCTTCGAAAGCGTGACCTTCATCGCCGCCTTGTAGCTCAGCTCCCTGCTGACATACAGGAACCACATGTAACCGCCCATGATGGTAGTCAGCCCAACGAGGTACGTCACGGGCTCGACGAGATCCCAACCGGCATCCGTGTGGAACGTCACGTAGTAGACAGTTCCCCACCAACCCAGTAACATGGCGAACCCGCCCTGCGCGATGCGGTGCACCGCCTTATGCGCCAGCTCGTCGCAGTCCGATTTGATCTTGGCCTGCGACTCGATGCGCCTTGACATCTTGCGCAGCCGCACCCGCATGTAGTATGTGCGATCGTTGAAGCTCGGCACCGCAACGCGCAGCTCCCGATCGTATCCCTCGATCGCCACGGCGAACTCGCGCCCGCGCGCAGCGTCGCGGATGAAGTCACCAATCTCCGTGCTGCTGCTCCATTTTACCCAGTTGGCTTCTGAGGTTTCGCGCGCCGGCCTGTCGTGGCCGAGGCCCGAGTAGGTTGAAACATTGCCCTCTTGCTTCTTGGTCGCGTTAATCTGGCCCTTTTTCGTCTTCTTCGACGGCTTCTTCTTCGTCGTTTCCTGGTCGCCGAGATCGGCTTCCGCGCGGAACGAAATGGCAGGGGGACGCTCGACCTTGCCGTCATTTATGGGCTGGACTTCAGCTTGGAGAAGCCGTTCGAGGTAGGAGAGCGGTTGATGGGGGTGGATCAGCAGCGCCAGGGGTTGAATGTCCTCCTGCTTCTCCTTTGCGAGAGCCTCGTCAGATTTGTCTTCGTCATTGAGGGCTCGATCCGCCTTATCGGCATGTACGGGAAGGGGAAGGATTAGCTTCAGGAGTCGCGTCGGTGTCGTGAGGAGCCGTCCTGAGAAAGATTCAGTACTAATTCAACGCCACAAGGATACCTCATGAGTCTTACCCCGGGTCTTGTCGCCGTTCGTGGGGTCAGGGGACGAACTGGGCGGCTCTGCCTCACTGCCGGCACGGTGCCAAGGTCGACGGGACTGCTTCCGTCGGGCGAACCCTTCGTTAAACTCCCTCTCCTGATCATCAACAGCCTTTTGATTCAAGTCCTTGGCCTTAGCGTCAGGGTCGGGTTCGATTCCCTGGGCGGCCTGCAGGGTGCGATGGACGGAGAACGCGCGGCCATTGTCTTGGTATTGTGCTTTCCGGGAAATCGGAACAGCTGGGCGGAACTGTGCTGATCCCACCAGTGATAGGGCCCGGGAGGTGGCTGTCAGGGACGCGGTTGGTTTTATGTCAGGCCATCTGCAGCAGAGGCGACGAAGTGCAACGCTCATTTCGTCGATGTATGATGGAGGTACCGTTATGTCGCAGCTCGACTGACCAAATGTTTCTTTCTTCAGAGGGAGCTGGCGCCCAGACCCGTCAAATAATAGCGACTGTGTCTGGCAGCTTGTCGCGTGTGCCTGTCGTCATGACGTCAACCGGGAGCAGCCAAATCACGTGCATCCGGAGGTGCAGCTCCTTGCGCAGGTCGAGCTGTCAAACTTGGCTTCCGCTTGCGTGCCAAGTGAAAGTGGGGAGCTCTGGGCTACTGCTCCTGGGCCTCGATTGAGGCTGTGTAAGGTGTTTTGCCCTGATTTCGCCATGGCTCTTGAGATTTGGTCGATCTCATTACGATGATCGGTCGATGACAGCTTCGAGTGAAGAGGGAGGACGAGCTTCAGATTCGACGGAGTCATCACACCCCGTAACACGAATATGCAAGAGAGTATCTCATAATGGGATACACTGTTTCTGCTTATGCGATTCCCTTCTACATGCACACATCACACTGGCAACCCCCAACATTTGTACAACCATCGCATCGTTTCCCACCCAGCCTTCCTTCGAATCCGTACCCCGAATCCATCACCATTCTTGATCGGTGTGATAGCAGCCTCCGCCAGCGATCCCAGCTTCATTTCAGCCAGAGCCCACGTGGCATCTTCGCCAGCCGCCGGTACAACATCGAAACCCATGACCAGCGCAGCCACGAAGCCCAGGTTTTCTGCCATCGCAAAGTTACGACCAGGACACAAATGGCGGCCACCTCCGAACGGATGATATGCTATCCTTCGCGCCTTCTCTGACTCCCGTGACACGTTTAAAAGTCTGTCGCCCCTCCATGTCATGGCCTCGGCACCCCAGATCCGCTCAAGCGAATGCGACGACAACTCCGATGCCTCGACATCGCAGCCCTTCTTCAGCAGGAAGCTTCGACTCTGTCCATCGGAGACGATCGCGGCCTCCATGACCCGCCGTGTGTTTATGCCATGCGCAGAGAACCGCAGTGTCTCACGGTAGCAGCTGACTAGGAGCGGGCACTTTTCCTCGAACCTCGTTATGTCCACCATAACGGCGTCATTCTGCTGGTGTTCAATGAGGGCCCCAATCTCCTTTTGCATGACGCTAGCAGCTCCTCCCTGGAGACGATGTGTGCCACGAACCAGAACAGCGTCGGGATCGTGTTTCGCTGTCGCGACGTGCAGCAGAGCCAGCTCGAACTGGCCGACACCTCGATCCGTGACTCCGCTGCGCCGAAGGTTGCTCGCACGCGCTCTCACTACCTCAGAGGCATCCTCATGCAGGTCACTCCTGCCGCCGTAATAGTCGGAAAGCGCTTTTTGGACGCGCGCCCTGGCTTTGTATGCCGCTGGGGCAGTGATGGAAGGGTAAACATCAAGCAGCAGGAGCGGAAGCCGAGCTTCGAATATCGTGCAGCCGCGTGAGTGGACATCTTCTGGCCGGATCTCGGCTCAGACTTGGAGCTAATCACTCAACGTACCATAAGATCATCGAGCATGCCCGAATATTCTCCATGAAGAGGCCCGGCCCGTACAGCGCCTTCGAAGTTGCCAGTGTCATCAAGTCCCGCAGCCACAAGTACAGGTTGGGCACATCGAGCCATTCGCTTCCGGGGATATTCGCGTCCAAGTAGTCCGAGATGTATGCCAATGCGTTCCTGTTCATGCGGTGCAAGCTCTGGCCCGACAGCGCCGAATGATTCGGCCCAAAGATGTCTGGCACCATGTCCGTCTCCTTCACAAGGCGCATCATATCCTCGTTAAAATTGAGCTCCTTCTGTGCGAAATCGATGGCAAATGGTATGAACCTCAGGCTTTTGTGTCGGAACAGCGCCTGGATGAGGCTCGGTTCCCAGACGGCGTACATCTTGCCGTTTAGCATCGGTAGTGTAGCAGCCGGGAGGTTCTTCTTCTGTCTACGAGAGGTCAGCTCTGGGCACAGCTTCGATTCCGTGCGGGAATAGCATTAGCCTTAGCTGGTACAGGAATCTTCCTTGGTGGCGGACGAGGCCGATGATGTGCCCGATGATGGGGATCGTGGGTTTCAGCACCAGTGGTTCTTGAGCTTCAACTGTCGGGCACACCTGACTGAGAAGTACCGCGATGATGAGGAAGCCGGCCATTGGCGTGTACGGCGTGGTTGATCGGTGGAACTCCTCCATCACGAACATCACAAGCCACAACGAGGTGAGCGTAGCATTGTGAGCCATGCTGTCTAGCCTGCGTTCTCCCTTTGTCGTTGAGGGTCACACAACACAGGCCGCTCGTCGTGAACGACACCGTGGCGTTTTCATGTCAGATGGGATCCCAACGGACATGTCAGCTTACCCCAAGATCCAGGATGATGTCCCTGGGGGCATCGCCATGTCCTGAGGGTGAGATTTAAGTGCTGATATGCACCCGAGCGGTCCCCTGCGAACTGTGGCGACCTATGCCACAGCTAACTCGCCTGCTCGGACTTTTGGGACGGAGTTCACAGCCCAGACTGGTCAGCCGTTTACACGAAAATCATGGACCAACCCGCAAACGGGGTCATAAATGTTCGCATTGAGGCGAGCCATATGAGTTTCTGCCTTAAGAACACCAATCAACTGAAATCGAGCCAGTGCCTCCAATTTGTTTGATGCAATGGCTGAGCATGGAACATCCCTCAGATCCTCCAGTTCTATCTCCGGAGCAAGGTTCTCGGTTCTAAAAGTTCAAGAAATCAGCCCATCTTGTTTAGGTAGGTAGGTAGTCTTACGTGCACTCCTCACTCCTCAGCGACTGGAACAACAAGATAACTTACACGACGTCTGCACATAAATATCCGAAGAACCACTGCTCTGGTACCCCTCGGTCGCGACAATCTGGTAGTAGTGCGACCCCAGGTTCATGCCATACTGAGACCACGCGTTGAAGTGGTTCTGCATGTTGACGGAGCCTCCAACACGCTTCGACGTGCGAACGGACCAGTACTGCTGGAAGGTCCGCGTGCCGTCGATGGAGGGCTGGTTCGTGCGCGTCGAGACGTAAATGTTGTAGGTGCCGCCGTCCGTGGTGACGGTGCCCTTGAACTGGCCGCCGCTGCCGGGGTTGTACGTGCCGTACGACTCGACGACGTAGTACTCGATGAGGGGGTTGCGGGTCCAGCCGTAGACGGCAAGGTAGCCGTTGCCTTGCGGGCTGAACGAGCCGCCGTAGTTGATGGTGCTGGCGTCAGGGGGTCAGTGATGTAAGGTAGCTTAGTGTTTCGGGGAGGAAAAGTGTACGTACCGGCCAGTGCCGGGGTTCCAGCCCTTGCCGCCGACAAAGTTGCCCGTGTCCTTCCAGGTCACCGAGTACCGGCTTCCAGCTCCCATGGTGTACGTGACCTGGCCGCCGCCGTCGCTCCACCAGGAGTAGAAGTACCCATTGTGGGTGCCTTCCGAGTTGCCGGTCACCTGGCGTCTGTCGAGGAGCTCGCCAGTGTCGGCGACGTTCACGCCGGGCTCATCGAAGGAGTCAAAGGGATGGCCCAGCACAGCAGTGAATGCCGCGGCGGCGAGGAGGAGACACTTGAATGAAACCATAGCGGCAGTAAGTAGTGTTCGAACGAGGCTGATATGATTGCAGTGGTGCTTTGAAGCAGTGTAATGAGATTTCGTCGTCTTATATGCTCAACTTCAAGTGTTGCGATGTCACCTAAAAACATCACGAGATCCTCGGCTCTTTGAGACCCCATGCCTCATACCCCCAGACTACCCCATCTTTGTGGAGAAACAAAATAGGCTATTTTCCCATCCCTTCACTTTTAAGCTCGGTCCCCATCGCGCATCCCATCACGCGATCGTGGCCGATGCGTCCCAAGTGCCGAAATCAAGGGGGAAAACACCGTCAGCCCGGCGGTGACCAGGTACGAATCGGCAAACACTGACAAACACTCAATGACCGGATTCTCCCAGTCCAATCAATCATACCCCGGATTCCGGCTAAAGTCCCCAAGCGCACCAAATAGGAACTCTAGCCCGGTAGTTCCCCTATATCACGATGCTCACATCTATAGTGCGTCGAAGCCTTGTTCTCGTGTGACTCCAGTTAGAGGGGGATGTAACACGGAAGTTGTCAAGAAGCTGAGTCAAGTGCTTTGTGTTGGACAAACCCCTCTTCTGTGTTACCAAGGCGCTCGACTTGGTACGAGGGAATATCTCATGATTGCCTGGATTATTGGATCTTACCCGTGCTTACTCCCCTTAATCTACGAGATACGAGATGAAGCGACCCTTCTGAAGAATAGGCTAATCAGCACGGCGCGAGCCGTATCAAGTGAATATGGATCGGACGAAGACTGGTCTCGAGTAAGTGACCAGCCTAAGGTGATCCTTCGTGGGCCAGATCTGGGGCTAGCGTTGGGTGTGGGCCGGACCAACACATGGTTTTCATGTCGCAGAGAGAAGGAAGCCAGGCTTGCCAGGTTCAAATCCAGGACATGCAAGGTATATGATGATACCTTCTCGTGAACTTCCAGAGTCGACGGAGTTAGTCTTGCCGAACTGCTTCGACGCTGTGTGCACCGCGATGATTGTTCACAATCAAGGTCGGCCAGAGGTGATTAAGAGAAGATCCATGAACTGAGCATTCGTTAAGCATTGATACAAAAATACATGAATATTATGGGTATATGTTGCCTGTTCCCTTGACCTGTTACGACGATCGAGTTGCTTCTCGTGGTTGCTACGTCTTCAGAAGCCCACTCACCACGTTTCCCACATCTGCGCCCCCATGGCAACGAGTCGATTGAACAACTCATCTCGTGTCTCGATAGCCGTAAGATGGTAATCCTTTCCGACATTATCCTTGATAAGAAGGCTATCTGCAACTTCACGATTAGTGGCCCAGCCAACGACGATCTTGGATTTCCATCCCAAGCCGCCAAGCTTCTGAATTTCCTGTAGTTGAGCTCTCATGTTAGCTGAAAGTACTCCGGGTAAGCCGAAAAAACGGGAATCCACCCACCGCAATCTCGCCGACTGTGACACTCCACTTCGGATGCGCGTCCTCTTTTTCAGATGTCCAGCTCAACGCAGGCGTCGTTGCCGTGGCGGTGATGTATGCGTGGCCGCGCTTGCCATTGTATCGTGCCGGGAAGCGCACAGGACCCTTGGCCGGATCGGGCTGATCTATTTTCTTGACGACACCGAGTCTGTCCTTGGCTTGGTGACTTCCCACCTTGGCCTTGACCTTGTTCGCGGTGAGAGTAGTGTTAATCCCACCTTTAGCCGTTGACTTGATGAAGTTGACTATGCGATGACCCTTCTTCTGCTTCTTGTCAGGGGTTTCCGACTCAGCGGGAGCGAGGAGCTCTTCGTCCGGCTGCACGGCTTCGTCGATTTCTTCCTGGTCTACGCCTTGGAGGGCTGTTAGCACGGGGGGTGTTTAAAATAGTGGCTGTAGAACGTGGCTGAGACTGACCTAGGTGCTCGAGACCCTCGCCGGCAGTCTCATGAGGCTGCTCGGGGGGAGCCTGATCAGAGCGCGGTGGAGGAGGCAAAGGGGCCTTGTTGCGCTCGCCGATACGGAGCAAGGTAATAGTGAGCTGCGCGTTGGTGGGAATGCCCTTGAGAAGCGTGTTGCGTAGTTCGATGTACTTTTGCCAATTGGGTACCTTCCTTTCAATAAATGCGATGCCACGCTGGATGGCTGGGTCGCCAAAGAAGCTGAAGCCCACGATGAAGCCGAATCCCTTGGCAGCCATGTGAGGAGTCACGATAAGGGAGGCGAGGAAAAGGGGCAATAAAACACCAGCAAGGATCAAGCGCGGCCTATGTGTGTGGAAAGGCGCCGTAGGGCTCAAGGCGTTGCCAAACCTCTCGTACGTGTCGACAAACTAACGATATTAGTATGATGGGGCATTGCTTCCAAGAAAAAACTCACATCTGCAATTCCGTGCATCACTGGCCTCGCCTTGTCCCACACATTCCGGGTCACGGGCTTCTTCGTCTTATCGTGAGTACCAGGCTTCTCACCGCCCGTCTTGTCCTTGGCGTCAACGACATCTTCAGCAACGTCAGCCGGGTCCGGAACAGCCTCGAGGTTCGCATCCATGGAGGAGCTTTGGGGAGGATCGCCTTGGGGTTGCTTGCCCGCCGCCGTGGAAACGACGAGCGAGGAAATGCTGGTCACAAAGCTGTGGGCCTCCTTCTCAACGGCCTCGCCTTGGAACTGCTCTGGAGCACCAGTCACTGAGTCGTCGGAGGCGAGCAGGCCGGCCGATGGGGTCTTGACGCCGCCTGTAGAGCTGTCGATGAGCGAAGGCGGTGCCGGCGGGAAGCAGAACGCCCGCGCTGGCGTGTAGAGAATGAGGGTGCCCAAAAAAACTAGAATAGTCGGAAGGAGGATGTTGAACAGCCAGGCGACGACATAGACGGCCAGGAAGGTAGAGGTGCGGCGGTACTCGCGCCATGATCGCAGGCGGACAATTTGTTTCCAGAAAGAAAAGAGGCCAACAAGAACGGTCATGTAAAGGCGTTCTATATGAGAGCGCAGTTTTTCGGGGGAGAATTCTTCTTCGTCGGCAATGTTCAGGTCGAGCTCAGCCAATGGTGCCTCAGGGATGGCCTTGACGTGGAAGAGTTGCTTGTCAAATCGTCGGATCAGAACCCAGAGCTCGTCATTGGTGAGGCCGCCGACGAGCGGACTGGGGATATTGTTTGAGTTCTCGGCATTCCAGCCAAGGTTCTTCACTTCGACCTCGCCGTGGTTGATTTCAGCGTAGCCTTTCTCTTCAAGAGGCTTGATGGCGGCCTGGTCAGCAAGCTCGTGGCTCACGGTGGGAGCGTCATCTTCGTGGGCGTGGACGTGTTCGGGCTCATCGTCAGAGACCATGGCACGGGGCTGCTGGGGAAGACGTGTCCCCAGGGTCGTCCCATCGTTGGTCTCATTGATAGGTCTTGCGTCCCGTCTCGGTTGCAAGGCGGGGTCCCCGTTTGGAGACATGGTGGATTCTACTCGTGGTGCAAGTGCTGGGTCCTCCGAGGCGGCGATGGCTGCATTCTGAGCGGGAAGAGGTTTTCGCTCCCTCAGAGCCTCTCGCTCTACTTGGAGGCGCGCCTGCTCGGGCAGGACGCCAGCATCGTGCTGGCCTTCGTGGCCCTTGAACATGGTTTCACAGATCAGTCGCCGCAGGATTGATGGCCTGGGGTCGTTGGCAAAGTTGACTGGAGAGGAACCTCAAGGCTGTCAGGCAGGAGAGTGAGTCCATAAATGAGACGGAAGAAAGATTTGACAGCAACCCCGTGTGTTGGTCAAACAGAAGGAACGAGATACCAGCATCAAGCAGGCGCCCCCTACTATGGTGGGCGATAGGGAACACTGTTGCAAAACCCCCGGTCGTTTCCTTTTGGGTTTAGGGGCTCTTCCCCTTAGTCATCAGAGTACCTCAGGTCGCCATGAATTATGTACCGCGGACTCGCAGCGGGCTCGCGCGGTGTCCGACTGGTCTGATTTCCTGGTCAACACCACAGGTGGGAATGGTGATCAGGTTGCGGCCACACATTCATATATCCAAAAAATAGTTCCGGCAATCCGAATTGGTCTTCGTTACACCAATTTAAGCACCGCTATCACCTCATATTGTCGCGGCCGAGA